>CAAKHF010011743.1:0-10246 GCA_901007745.1 Hippocampus kuda
TGAAGGTGAAGCAGAAGTTGGCGGATGTTCTCACATCGCTGAGAGCTCCCACAGATAAGATGAACACACCTTGCTTGGTCACTCACAATTTCTTGTAATCGCTGATGTGATGTGTGTTGCAATCCAACTGCCTGACTATTCTCTTGTGTGTGACTGACATCCAGTGTGTGTGTGTGTGTGTGTGTGTGTGTGTGTGTGTGTGTGTGTGTGTGTGTGTGTGTGTGTGTGTGTGTGTGTGTGTGTGTGTGTGTGTTTGTCTCTTGGTCAGACCACAGAATGAGTGTGGTTCGAGTCTACTGCACACTGGACAAGGACAAAGGATTTATGTGCAAATTGGTGTCTTGTAATTGCTCATGCTTCCTGTGGCTCTGATTAAGTATAGCGTCTAGAATGCTGGCTATACAATAACGCGGCCAGTCTGGAGCCGGACAGGATAATATAGTGTTCGTTTCAGACAACTGTGTGCAAATCTAACGTGCATGTCCTTTGGCTCTGAGTAGGTGACAGTGTCGTCCTTGACTAGCACAGTGGGAAGACCGTTTTGTGGCAAAACTGATCCTGCTCTATTTTGGGGAGATTACAATCTGGACTGAATTAAACAAAACTGCCGTAAAGTATTTGGAGTTGGCGTAAGAGGGTCTTAATCTTCCACTGCATTAATTCAAGGAAGCCTAGGCAGTTAACATAAAAGGCCATCAAGCTTTTCATGTAACAGTAATATCCCAAGAGGTACGCCTTACTTGACTTCCAGTGTTTTGCTACTCTCCCTTTGAGATAAATGAGCCATCGTGTAGCGCATATGCATGGGAAAATCTATCTTTTTTGTTATTTTGTTTGTAACATCCATGGCAACGATGAACAATGTTAACTTTTTGACAAAGTAGACTTGAACTTTAAAATGGATACAATTATTTACAAAAAATAAATAGAAAATACCAATAAGGCATCATTGGCATCATTTTGTGTTTAACTCGGACATTGCTTATTGATGTGATGGAAAAAAATAGAAACAGTAGAGGGTAGTTTAAACCATTCACAAAATGCTGTAGTTGAGTGGTTCTGGTATACTGTATGTGTGCATGTGGATCAATGTGAGTGAAAGCGCAAGTGTGTGTGTGTGTGTGTGTGTGTGTGTATTTAAGGTGAAAACTTCATCAACAAACAAGAGCCCAGTTCCCTTGATTAAACTCCTGAAAAGTAGGTCAGAAGATCAGTGAAAACCAATTTCATCGATTGTAGAGGTAGGGAGGGGGGCATGTAGCGAAATGCCAATTTCATTCAATCAATTGAGAAAAAAAATAGGCAACGGATGACCAATTTTCCAAAGTCAAAACTTACAGCCGGTGTCTTTAAGTCTGTTGATGGCGTTGGAGAGGAGGCGGACGCAACCTAGAAAACCCGCACCCTGCTTTTTGTGGATCTTCTTGTGGTTCCACACACTGATGGTGATGGAATCTGCCTTTCCAATATATCTGGAAGCAGGAAAAAAAAACATACGGAATTCTTAGGTCAGAAATTAAAACTAATTATGACACAACACAAAGTCCAAGGAAAGCTTTAGTACTTAGGCCTTCTTGTACTCAGAACAAAAAAATGGATCATAGTTATGCTGGGTTTGTGGTGTAGACTTTCAGGCTGAGCAATAAGAGTAGAGAGAGAGGGGCAGAAAGATAGACAGAGACAAACAGAGAGACAGAGACAGAGAGAGATAGAGAGACCGAGAGAGATTTTTAAGTAAATGTGTGTAAATGTGGTTTTGCTGATTTTGCACAGAGGAAGCCAGTCTAGTCAGTGTTAAAAGGAGAGCGGAAATGCACACAATGTGCTTCACCATCATATCTGTGACACAGACAGATGTTTGAAATTACAGTCAACATCTCTTCCCTTGGGTTCACACTCAAATTCACAATAACAAATATGGCTTGACCCACAAACAGTGAACTGCAGCATGTCAGCCTTGCAATATGTCATCTGGCAAGGTAAGGTGTTCCCCGATGAAAACCGCTTCAAAATGTTTATTATGACAACTAAATCTCAGCATTTAGAAATAGTCATATACAACCCCTGTGGCTTGTGATTTCGACCAGGATGCAATGGCAGGGCTTGGCAGCCTTGCTCTGTGCTGTGTGGTACACTGTGACCACATTGCACATTTTCCACTTTTTTATGACAAATGAATGACAAGTTATTTGCTTACGCAGGTGAGTTAATTAACAGCATCTATGCCAAGAACTGGAACCGGTGAGAGAAAAGGGCTGTGAGATTAATTAAAGAAAAAAAACATGGGATTAGGCTGTTTAGGACAATTTAGAAACAGGGACAATTCTGAGTGTATGTCATATTACACCCACATGGGGTTTGAGACACTTTTTAATAAAGTGAACGGACTACTGTATGTGCTTGCTGTTGATGCATGAGGCCATCAGAGAAGGACACAAGAGCGTCACTGCTGAAGCTGGAGGCTGGCTATGGGGGTGTGGCACATTGGAACCCCACCAAACCCACAGTCCCATCTGCTTTCTGTGGCATGTTAGCCATTTCCTGAAGCAGAGGAAGAGGCCAGGGGTCGCTGGCGGGGGAGCACGCTTCACTGAGAAGGCGACGATCCAAAAGGGGGAAGAGAAAATTATGTAAAAGCAGGAGGAGATTTGATGGGGACAGATGCAGTCAGAGACAAAGGAGCATTGGGAACATAGTTTAAATGACCGATTGGGGAAAATGGAGCTAAGCAGGGTGCCGTCTGATTAAGGTTAGAGTTAGTTCTCATGAGGACAGGTCAATTCAGTTAAGAACAACCGCATTCAGACACACCCAAATGGCATCATCAAACTCAAGTGTGTATTGAATTCATTCATTTGGGGTTAATCTGTAGCTGCATCGTTAAAAAAAAAAAACAACAAAAAAAACCCCTGAAAATCGAAATTTTGTTCTTTTAGCCTTCCTTTTCTTTCAGTTAATGCATTACTCGTTAATTTTTGTCATTTTTAACAATGTTGACATGATAGGGTGCCCGCGTTTCAGATGTCCATTAACGTAAACATTTTTAAAAGGACAAAAGTGGACCATTGTGTTTTTCACGGTACAGTGCCAATATGGTGATACGATATGCATTTCCCAAAATCTCACTCTTCCGGATGTTTTGTTTCATATGTCACACAGCTTTCAGCAGTGAGAACATTACTTCATCTGCATTCCTGAAACACTTGCATAGCAACAAAAATACAACAAGTTCACATTCAAACTTTCGAGGACCTCTGTAATTGGCCGAGTATTGGCACATTTTTTTTAATAGTTCTGTAATTAAAAATGATTTCTGCATTAAAAATCTCACCCCTAATTGACTCTGTGGCGATTTTAGGCATGTTTTCTGACGGTTTTCAGTAGATTTTCAAACACCCACATTTAGGTTGAAAACTGCAACGTCAGAGGCAGAGGATAAACCCATTTCCCCATCATCGGACTTGTGCGTGTCCACACTTTTTTTATTTCTGTGTAATAATAAAAACCAATTTGCAGTGGTGAAAACAGCTTCAGAAGAAATCTATGAATCTTTAACATTAAACATATATGAGAAACTCCGCCTATTTGCTCGTTCTGTGGAAAAAAAGCCATGCCAGGTAGTTTTTGCCTGTATTTGAACACCTGGATTTCTTTTTTAGACAATAATGAGTAAAAATAGGGAGGATAGATACATTTGAGTCGGCTTGTTTTGTTGAAAGTGATGTGCAACTGTAAAGCCAAACAAGAATGAAGAGGAAATGCCCGGTCTGTGAGGAATGAGCCACATCTTGCTGATCAATAAGCTTGCGCACATATTCGCCGGCTAAGCAACACTGGACATCGTGAAGTGAGTTTGTGCAGATGCAGTTCTGACTTTCTAAGCTGGTTTAATAAGCTTATTTTTGCATGTATTGTATCACTCATGGCTTTGGAAAAGAGTTTAGGAAGAGGACATAACTCGGGATTGGTGAGTACCCATTCCAGGTATCACTATGGGTTCAATACCAGACTTATTTCAAGGTATCGAGTACTGGAGAAGGGTGCCAATCCCAGTCACCAATACCAGTCACTGATGACCTCTTGTGGTCATTATTAGTGTGTTGGTACCAAAATGTATAAATGTATTTGCTAAATGCATTTCTGCATGGTTGTCAGTGAATTATTCTCTTTAAAAAAATCCATCGATATCCATCCTCTTCTATGCCCATTAAGAGGCAATTTCTGAAACTATATGAGTGTTTATCAGGTTTTTAATCAGAGGTGCACGCAATAATTTTGGCATGGTTCTCAAATAAGCATCAGAGTTGTACTGTGCTCACTGTGTTCATACCATTTGAATCAGTGACAGCTCTACAAAATAGTGGGTAATTTAGCAACGCCAAAAATGGATGGATGGCTTTTTTTTTCATTTGTTTTGGATTTGGGGGACTGACAGTGACGACATATAAAATATGAGTAAACACTACCGCTTTAAAGTACAGTAGATGACTTTGTCCACACCGGCTCTGCAGCAAATTTGGTGTCCGGTTCTGTTGCTGACATGTACACCATGGCATGAGGGCGTATCGATTTTGGTGATTTAAAAAAAAAAAAAAAAGGCTGTTCCAAGGGGAAATTAGTTAAATACAAATTGCTCCAAAACTGACTAATATCATTGAAAATGAAAGCCAGTTTCATTTTCCGGAACATAAAAATATATAGAGTAAGGTTGGTTGTGTCCTGAGAAAACACAAGTAGCATTCAGGTCTACTTACAGGTCATAATGTTGATTCCATTTTGGGTCCAATGTATTTCTCACAGTATCTGTAGAGTGGCACTGTCCAGAGCCATCCACTACCACTTTGGCAAAGGGATCGGGTAACCCTGTTGAGAGAGACCAACAGAGCAGTCAGACAAACACTTTGTGAAGATGTTTAACAAATGAACACGTCTACAGCTTTCAAATGGAATATTTGCACTAATCAACATTGCAAGTATTTTAAATTAATTGCTACAGAAACATTTGGATGCGTGTTCTCCTATGTTTACAGTCTGACAGAGATACGCAGGTTAAACTAAGTGAATTGGAAGCTAAAATACCAACTGTTAATCTCAATCCAATTAAGGAAATAACAACATGACAATCTACTGCCAACAAGAAGTCCAAACTGACTCCTGGAGAGGCGAGAACTGCAGACGTCACAATAACTGCAGCTACAACTGCACAAATAAGGTCTTCCCACCATATGACATTTGAGCAGATATTTGATGAGGGATCCATTTATGACCTTATGGTCACTTGTCGTTTCTTAAGGCTTAACAGCGAACGACTCTGGGTACAAATAAACCGCAGGCCAAACCTGTTTGGTAGCTTTATATGGGCTTCCCTCTTATATATTGTGTTTGTGCAAGAAGAGAGGAAATTAAGCCACTATAGTTTGAATCAAGTTTAAAGGAGGAACCTGCATGTTGGGTGAATGACATGTGAATGACAAGTCACAGCAGTTGGAAAAACCACAACTGACAAATACGGAACTTGTTTGGATAGCTTTATTTTGTTCTTGAAATCCCATCTTCTCAAACGAATGCCAACAGCACAGGAGGAAATAATTATTTGTCCTAATTACCTAAAAACAAAAGCTAATGCGGAATATTGGCAAAAGTAGCAGCATGAAAAAAAAAACCCCAAACATCCTGTGTCTTTCCTACACACACAAAAATGTTGCTTCCAAGTTACCTAATTTAGCGAGAGACTTCAAAATATAGCCTCTTGCCTCCACTGACAAGACCCACTGAAATGCACAAGGGATCTGTGGGACGAGAATAGCAACACATCAAAATGGGTTTTACTTACGGAAGAAGTCTTTCTTTGCCAGGTTCTTTGCACACAGGACTGCAAGAGAAGAACAAAGAAAAAAAATAAGATTTAAACGAACGCTAAAAATGAGTATCCATACACAAGGAGACCACATCACTGTGTGCCCCTCTGTAAGACTGGTTAGACCAGGGATCTTCAACCTGCAGCTCTTTCATCCATCTGCTGTGGCTCTCTATGACTTTGGAAATGAATACATATTTAATTTTCAATTACTTTGTTCTTTTTTCTAAATTTGAAGGTTGTAACATTCACTTTTAACGCTACACCCTACCAGAATGCAATATTTATTCTATATTTTAGAAAATAAAGGAGATGTGATCATTACATGCATCCACGACGTGCTGACATCTCTAAAAATTAAAAAAGCATTTGGTCGTACCTCTTTATCTAATATATTATGAAAGCTCCAATTATAAAACTACTCACATCTGGTATCACAACAATAATATCCGATGTTTCTGGCAAACCGATCTGCGCCAAAATTAGCAAAGAAATTCCGAAGTTATGATTAATTTATTGGCTCCAAACATAGCTACCTCCATACAAGTGAATGGATAAGACAGCCAAATTCCCCGTTAAAGATGGCGGCAAGGTATGGATGTCCTCAACCAGCTAAAACCTTCTTCTAGTGGTTATGTATACAGTACATGGGAACAGCGCCATGCTTCAGCTCCACCTTGCCCCGATGGAGCACAGCACTGTCAAATGCCAGCAGCAGCACTGTCCAGTAATTTCTTGGCTCACTGTGCAATTTAAGCCGCTTTTCTGGATGATCAAAAAGACAAAAATTGTCACAGGCATTCATCAAATATATTAGACAGACTCTTAAACGCCAGCATGTGCAGGACATGAGTGATAAAATGTATATTGGCGACAGAGACCAACAAGCAATATCTCGCGTGTGAGGGCACGTGACAATTGCATGCGACGCCAATTAATGTGTGTGTGGTCGCATGAGGCACCAAAGAGGCTATGACTCATCTGAGCTGCTCTTCCTTTCTCACTCAGAAATTTGAACAGGAAATACAAAATTCAGTTACTTATATATATATATATATATATATATATATATATATATATATATATATATATATATATATATATATATATATTATTTTTTTTTATATATTTTATATATATATATATATATATATATATATATATATATATATATATATATATATATATATATATATATATATATATATAAAATCGATATGAAGGATGGACCAGCAAACTAAAACGTATTTATATACATGTACTGTATTTATTATTATTTATAATCTCTTGACATGCGGTGTAGGGGACAGGGGCTGCCCTGACCACACATCCCTGTTTGTACATGAGTCCCAAATATATCATTGTTCAAGCTGCACTGTTGATTTGTGACAGGTATAACATAACGCTCACATGCATTAGTGAGTCAATAACATCTTCACGTATCTGTAACATCAAAATCTATCTCTATATTTAGTGACAGCGTGGGTTGGATTTGATATATATGGAATATTCAACAAAATTTGTAACCAAGCACATTATTAATTATATTGAATGTCATTTTTCTCAGGCAGCTTGTAAAGACATGCAGGCTATCCTCAAATTAGGTATTTATGACATTATCAGAACCTAAATTATTCCATATTGTTCCTTTAATCTTGAACAGTCTCGACGACAAAAACAGCTCCATGGTGGAGACATGTAATACATACAATAGACATTAGATGTATCATGGTTGAGAAGGACACATCTAAAAAAAAAAAATCATCATCATCATCACCATTTTGGGAAGCAAACCTATGCTTACAGCGCTGCAACAAGGAGATCTTGACAATGCCCAAAATGAGATAGCCAACAAAGAATCACACTGCAACGGATGTTGGACACATGTGAACACGTCTCCACACAAATCAAATTATACTGGCTGGGCCTGGGCTGGGAACACTAACCATCAGCTTGTCAGAAAAAAAATAACATTGCCAAAGCCGACAGTATGGGCGCAGGCCAAATCCGAGGCCGCCAGGACTGCATCCTGTGGGACAAGCAGACACCATGCTGTCGGCAGACGGGGGCCTACAGTCTTGGCATGACATTTATGAACGACAAAAAGGATCACTTATGTTTAAATGGGTCGTTAGCCTAGAGTTAAGTTGCATGATTTTCCTACTGAATTCCTTTATAGCCGGATATAACCAGGAGACTACGTGGCACTAACTTGGCGGCACAACAACCAGCCTCACTTAAGTTTCATAAAAACTAAACATTAACACACCTACGGGTGGATAAAAAGGAGCTACATTTATAAAAGTAACTTTTAGACAAATTGAAGAATAGTTTTAATGCATATTTTTTCCCCATTTATTAGTATTAGTACAGTAGTATTGTTAATACCAAAACGTACTGTTTCTCCACTACATTGGGCTTGCAACTTTAACTACAGGCATCTATTGTCGCTTGCACAAAATATCTTGGTTTGGCAGAGAGACTTGTCACATGACTTTCACCAATCCAACCGAACTTCGAGACGTATGACTCCATTTCACCAGTCACAGGCAGCCAGGCGATCACATGACAGCACACAGTCTCTGCGGCTTCACAAAGAAGCCCTTTTTTTTTTTTTTAAATAACTGATTTCTGTGAAACACAGCAAAAATCTCTGTAAACCTTACAGATAGGCTTCAAATCACCGGTGATCTAAGTGAGGATTAGCCATATAGACAACGGATGGATCGAGTATGAAACAAAGAACAGCTAAATACTGCACTACAGTATATGTGTTTGCCTTGAAATGTCTGCCTTTCAGCCTACAAGAACTCCATCTGGAACTTGAAAAAATGTACAAGAGAGTGTCTCGGCCTACGTCTGCAAAATAAATTGCTTTTTGGACTCAAACTTTCCTCCAACCCAATCAAATCCATTGGAATTCTCCAACACTGCGTGTGTCTTGTTTCTTCTGTCTGTGTCTCATTTATTCATGCCAATGCCCCTTTTGACACCGAGTTGAGCCGCTTTGCTGGATTTAGATTTTTCAAATACAAGTCATAAAAAAATTAAGGTACAGTCAGTTTTGCCCTCTAAAAAATGTAGAATTGTTTTTGAGCAATGAAATAGATGTGAGCATTGCGTTCAAAAGGAGAGTAAGTTCAACAACAACAACAAAAAAAAGTGTCTTCAGTTCAAGTCCATGTACAGAACACAGACATTTAGCTCACTACACTACACTTGGCTAATTTGGATTATGAGATTAAACTGTGCACTGCTCCAACAATTCAGTCACAAAATGCACAGTGAGAAAGCTATCTTGTTGTCATCAATTGCCTCTGCACTTGTGCTGGCACATACCGGCAAGGTTAATAAACTAAACCAATTCCGGGTATATCTCCACTTTATGCTTTTATTGTTCATTACAACCTTGGTGGAAAAGTATTTTGTATTTCCTGACATAAAACTTAACTCTAGCCGAAGTTAGACAACAGGTTACTTAGTATAGCCTAAATGCTATGTGTGAGGTAAAGCCATTAAGACACGGGTCTGCATTATGAATGAACTGATGGCTTTTTCATACCTAAAACAGGAAAGGTTTCCACCTCAGAAGGCATTTTGTTTTGTTACCTATTCAGCAGAAGTTGAACGCAACAGCAAAAAGAAATTAGGGCTGGACGCCGTCACCAGGCACAAACGGAAACTGGTTTTAATAAGTACAACATTATAACAGATAGATGCATGGCCAAATGTTTTTTAGTTTCATTAAGCCAGTTAATGTTGGACAACCTATGCCAACGTTTCTTATTATACAGAGGAAACTGAAATACTATGATATATTATCCGTGGAGAGTTGTGCGTGTTTTCCATTCTACCCTTTCAGAGCCTAATGTAGAAGACATGTTTAAAATTTGTGACAAAATGTATACAATTTAAAAAAAAAAGTTTCATAAAGTGGTCAATTGTTGCCGTGTGAGCAGGCATTGTGCAAGCCAGGTCTGGCAGAGGACCAGAGTCATTCCAATTCTATCAGAAAAGATAGGTCAACTGGTACTGTGTTAATGATCAGGAAGCCCTGGGCTGGGTGAAACAATATCCTTGTCTGTGGACCATCACCCCAGGTCCTCAAAGTTGTTTACGACCCAGCTTCACAAAAGCCAAATCAACTTGGCTTCATTTCCTTTTTTTATCTGCTCTAAAAGTCACACTTTTAGCAAGGAGTATTGATTTTGGTTTCTTAAAAGACACACACACACACACACACATACCCACACACACACACACACACACACACACACACACACACACACACACACACACACACACACACAAAAACTGTCAGTCTCAGCAGGAAGTCTACACCACTTAAACCGCAGAAGCCCGCCAGAGAGCAGCTGTTTTTGTGTCCTT
>CAAKHF010011744.1:0-17468 GCA_901007745.1 Hippocampus kuda
CAGGGTGTACCCCGAATCACAGTGTGGCTTCAGGTCGGAACGATCCACCATCGACATGATTTTCTCGTTCCGCCAGCTCCAGGAGAAATGCAGAGAGCAGAACCAGTCATTATATGTTGCCTTCATTGACCTGACCAAGGCCTTCGACCTTGTGAGCCGCGATGGCCTCTTCAAAGTCCTTGACAGGATTGGTTGCCCGGGGAGGCTGCTGAGCATCATTCGTTCCTTCCACTCCGGAATGAAGGGTGTCATCCAGTTTGACGGCAAACTCTTCCTCCTTCGAAGTGAAAAGCGGTGTAAACAGGGGTGTGTACTTGCTCCGACCCTCTTCGGCATCTACTTCGCTGTCATGCTCAAGCACGCTTTCGGGAATTCCACTGAGGGTGTCTACCTCCATACTCGCTCTGACGGCGGCCTCTACAACATGGCGAGGCTGAGGGCCAAGACAAGATCCGCAAAGTCCTGATCAGAGACATGTGTTTGCGGACGATGCTGCTGTCACCCCACAAGGAAGAACATCTTCAGCATCTCATGGATTGTTTCTCGAGGGCGTGCAGCGACTTCAGCTGACCATCAGTCTCAAGAAGACCAACATCTTGAGTCAGGACACGGAGAGCCAACCCACCATCTCCATTAACAACTACCAGCTGGATGTGGTCAAGGAGTTTACTACCTTGGCTCCACGGTGACAGACTCGCTTGACTTGGACCCTGAACTGAACGAAGGATGGCCGAGCCACCACAACTCTTGCCCGGCTCACCAAACGCGTGTGGGAAAACAGCAAGTTGACGACCAACACCAGGATGGCAGTCTACAGGGCCTGTGTTCTCAGCACCCTATTGTATGGCAGCGAGTCCTGGACCCTGTATGCACGCCAAGAAAAGAGGCTCAACACCTTCCACATGCGAAACCTCAGGCGAATCCTTGGTATAAAGTGGTCCGACTTTATCACCAACCAAGACGTCTTGGAACGTGCCAACATCCCCAGCATGTACACCCTCCTCCGTCAGCGTCGCCTACGGTGGCTCGGCCACGTCCGCAGGATGGAGGACGGTAGGATCCCCAAAGATTTGCTCTATGGAGAACTTGCAGTTGGAAAGAGAACACAGGGCCGCCCACAGCTTCGTTTCAAAGACGTTTGCAAGAGGGACTTGAAGGCTGTTGAGTTAGATGTGAAGGGATGGGAGTCACTGGCCCTGAACCGCCCAAACTGGAAACAAGAACTGGCACGTGGTCTGTGCCGGGGGGAGGAGAAGATGAGAGCATCGGCGGAAGACAAGAGAGCCAGGAGAAAGAACAGCCAGGACAAACAAGCGCCCCCCTCCAACTGTGTGTTCAGGTGCATCCACTGCAACAGGGACTGTCACTCCCGGATCGGCCTCTTTAGCCATACCAGACGGTGCTCCCAGTCAGGCACAAACAGATAATCACACTGTGATTGAAATGCCAATGATGAGAAAAAAAAAGTCTTGAATTTTAAGCGAAAGAAAATTCCTTGAATCCTTGAAAGCTCAATTTTAAATGTAACTTGGAAAGACGAAAAAATAATGTGATTGACTGTGGAGTTTGAAAAGACATAAATGCGTCTTCGGGAGTGAGTGAGGTAAGAAAGTAAAATAAGTATTGACTAAAATGAAAGCAAGACAAAAAAACTAAAACAAATGCCAGCTATTCCTGCCGTGTGAGTTTTGGCCTCTTTGGGGCAGCGTGGTGCCATGCCTTGGATGGAGTACGGCAAGGGTGTCAAACAAATTTTTGTTGTGGGCCACATTGTAGTTACCATTTCCCTTGGAGGGCTGTTATGATTGTGAAACCATATAAAGAAGTCAAGAATAATGGTTTATTCAACTATTGTTTAAGTTACTTTAATGAGGGATTTGCTTAAAATATCTTTTTACATTTGAGAATTTGAAATTTTGGTACAGATTTTAGCAAGCATCATAGAATTGACATGTTTAATTTGCTTTCGCAGGCCACTTAAAATGATGTGGTGGGCCAGATCTGGTCCCCGTGCCTTGGGTTTGACACCTGTGGAGTACAGACTCAGAATTAGAACACAAGTGAATTAAAGCAGAATACAAAGCACGCTCATGGATGGCAGAATTACATATGCAACACGCTTACTTTGCAAGAAACATGGTGCCTCTAGGGTACTTTCACAACGTCAGGAACTTGAAAATGCACCACACCATGATGTGCATTTATTGTTTTTCTTTTATTAGAATGTTTTTAAGATCGAGAGAAGTCAAGCATGATTACATTTCAAATAATGGTCGAGCCTTAGTCCTCAGCTGCAAACATTAGGCTGATGCGCATTTTTTTTTTTTAATTTGTTGGTCAGAGTGCCTTACAACATCACATTAATAATATAAGAATATTTATGATTAAAAATGCCCATCTTGGTGACCAAGAGAGTCTGAAAGGTTGTACAGAAGAGGTTGGTGAATCTCCCTTAAGACTTCAATTATGACTGGGAGGTTGACTAGCTGACTGAAACAGGTTGATGGCGGCATGTTGCCTTAGGTCAGGGGTGTCAAACTCATTTTTGTCGCTGGCCACATTGTAGTGACGGTTTCCCTTGGAGGGCCGTTCTGACTGAATTTTGTGAAACCATATAGATGTTTAACCACCTTCACATATTACGTACACAGCCAACAACAAATGGACGGATAACTAGTTTTGACATCAGAAGTCAAGAATAATGGATTTTTCAAACATTGTAATTATTACATTACATATGACAATTTGAAATTTTGATTGACTTCTGCAAACATCATGGAAGTGGACATGCTGGAATTGCGTTCGTGGGCCACATAAAATGATGTGGTAGGCCACATCTGTCCCCTGGGCCTTGACTTTGACACCTGTGCTTTAGGTCTTTCATGCCAACACTTGTTGATGTGTCACATAATCTGAATGTGTGCAACATTAAATTTCTTCCAATTTAGGAGAAAACACTGGCTCAAATCTTTTCTCTTTTAGGATTGTTTGCAGCCATTGAGTATGCAGGCTCTCCCGGCCCAGCCAGAAAGTCTTTGTATTGTTGAAATGGGAGGAGTTGAGAAACAGGACGAACTTGGAGAGAAAGGAACCATCGGCTTCCTCTACCTCAACATAGGGCTTCAGGTAAGATACACCTTTGAGATCATCAATAATAAAGCAAACAAATGAAACAAACCAACCAATTTCTGCTGACTTATAGCAATAATGGCATAGTATAACTCTTAAACACTTGGTAAACCATGTTTTCATTACTGCTGTAATATTGACAGTCTAGAACGGTCTCAGTCAACAGACTGGATGGTTCACATCAAGCAGTAAGATTTCTTTTACATCTGTTCTTTGTTTCCCATTTTTAAGCAGCATGTATGCACGGAAGCGGAATAAATTGGAAGAAGACATGGAGGCTTGATATTTAGTCGTAGTAATGCATGTTTACTTGCGAGCAACCACCATCCAAACGCTCTAGAAATCACAGCTCGCCCTTTTGTAAGCTATTTCAGGAGCCCAATTTCTTGCAGCGGCACAATTTTATCTATAGCGATATCTACAGTTATGTGGTAATCTCTTTGAAAGACTGTTGCATTTATTTTGAAATTGCAGGCCTTGTCATTGAACAGCGTCTGTGTATTCTCTGTTGTAGAATGGTGTACTGCTGAGGACTGTCTTGGACCCAGTCACCGGTGATCTGTCCGATACCAGAACCCGCTACTTGGGCTCACGACCAGTCAAGCTTTTCAGAGTCAAGATGCAGGGACAGGATGCTGTATGTTTTTGAAAATGTTCAGAAAACACACTGTCTTTATTACAAAGAATATATAAATACTAAGTCAAACTGTCTCTTATCGTCATCAGGTCCTTGCCATGTCCAGTCGTTCCTGGCTCAGCTACTCGTATCAGTCTCGTTTCCATTTGACGCCTCTGTCATATGAGACCCTGGAGTATGCCTCGGGCTTTGCCTCCGAGCAATGCCCGGAAGGCATAGTGGCCATCTCCACCAACACACTTAGGTATAGATGTTCCTTCCGGGGCTGCTTTTTATGATTTACCAACCATACAACTGCTCCTGAGAGTTATCCGTGTGTCTATCAGTGCCTTGTCTTCCTTGAGTATTAGAAAGATTTGTATCCACCTGGCCCTCATCATCAACTTCCTTGTCATGGTTTGCTTGACAGAATCTTGGCATTAGAGAAACTTGGAGCAGTCTTCAACCAGGTGGCTTTCCCCCTGCAGTACACTCCCAGGAAGTTTGTGATCCACCCAGAGACCAACAACTTAATTTTGATTGAGACTGACCATAATGCCTACACCGAGGCGACCAAAGCTCAAAGGAAACAGCAGATGGCTGAGGTATGAAAGACATTTTTGGGGGTGAGAATATAGGCAGACGGAGTAGTAATTATGGCCAACGCTTGGGGCGTGGCAAACATCTGTTACTACTTGAACTCACGGAATCATAGATTAACATTGCAAGAGGATCACTTGCGGAAGCTTGATTTTGGTAGTTGTTATGGTGCAGTTGTGTACCATGTGACAGGATAGACCATGTTTAAGTATTCCAGGAACTTCCTGCGAAACAGATTTTGTGCTGCCTCTCTCCAAACACTAATGCTAACCTCGAGCTGTACGGCCCCACAGACATTTACAGCACATTTTACTGCACAGTGGGCCACCGGTGACGAGCAGCAAATCATCCTCTCTAAGAGGTCAAATTTTATTCAAAAAGTATGGTTGTAACATTGCCTTGTGTCTGGCAACAGACGGCAGAGAGCTTAATCTTAAAAATCCATTTTCACCCAGTTTTATGTGTAGTTGTTATAGTATGCAGTAAATTTTGCAAGGGCTTCAAACAAAATCAAAAAAACTTGTCAGTCCCAGCAGACTGTTTCTCGGGAGACTTTTTCCTGTTGGACTGTCTGCTATCTGGCTGAGTTCACATTATCACCCTTTGGGCACACAGACATTCTCATATTTCAATCGGCTGGAGTTAAGCCTTGTTTCCTTTTTCTGTGTTCTTTTATGGTCATTTTAGTATTTGTATTCTTAGGCACAGTAGCCTTTGTTTAGTTGTTAAAACCACGGGTCTAATTTCTTCTCTGAATTAAGATTTAATTTTGGACATACTTCCTTTTGCTGTATCTGAATCTTTTTTTTGTTACATAACTAGGGAACTTGGTTTCGGAAAGATAAACTACTTATAAATGATGATTGTTGAATAAATCTTGTTGTTGAAAGGGCATTCCAGTTCAGGACGGCATAATTTATAATCGGACCAACAGGTTTTCGCATTGCGGCAAATTGATATTTGGCATATTTCCAACTGATGTTGTTGGTAGTAATGTGGCTGGTTGCAAATAGTTACTGGACCTAAATTAAGTCTTGCTACTGTATGCGATTTACTCACTCCTGCACACAGCCAACATTTTATAATCATGTCACAATGGATAATATCCTAAAAGAGAAAAGGCATGGCAGGCATGATCAGACATGGTTGCATTTTGCAAATTCATTTAATAGATGCACATTTCAATCAATCAAACTTTATTTATATAGCACTTTTGTGCATGCAAACACTTTGTTTTTCTTCTTTTACTCCCCAATTTTGCTGCTGTAGACTGTAAATTTCCCCAGTGTGGGACAAATAAATGATATCTTATCTCTTCATTCATAAAAATGCAACTCAAAGTGCTGTACAGTTAAAACATTTCAAATTTGCAACATAAAAAGAGGACCCTCAACACGCACGTGCGCGCGCACGCACGCACGCACGCACACTATAACTAATACAGTAAAAGCACTTTAAACTCAATCCTAAAACACACAGGGAGCCAATGCAGTGGTTTTAACACTGGTGTAAAGTGTTCCCGCCCTCTGGTCCTTGTCAAGAGTCGTGTGGCTGAGTTTTGAAGTATTTGCAAGCTTAGAATATTCTTTTTTGGAAGACCAGAGAGCAGGGCAATAGAGTAATCAAAGCGACAGGAAATAAAAGCATGCATCAGCACTTCCGTGGTGGCCTGATAGAGAAACGGGCGCGCTCTGGCTATGTTCTTGAGATGATAAAAACCAATCTTGGTTATGTTTTTAATATAAGAAATAAAACTAAGATCAAAGTCAAAAATGACTGCCAAATTTTTCACACATCGGAGGGTTTACGATACTGTAGTTTGGGTAAAAGTTTCTCTCTCTGATCTTCAGGGCCAACAACTAAAACCTAATTTTTGTCTTGATTGAGCTGTAGGAAATTCCCCACAATTCATTACTTAATATCTGAAATACAATTTTAGAGGGTATCAATAGGCCTTGTCTTGTCAGGAGACACCGCAATATACAACTATGTATCATCAGCGTAGCTGTGGAAGCTGACACTGTGGCTCCAGATGCTATAGGATCCCTGATGTTATCTGGTCTAGTCTCTAGTTGAACAGATTTTTTTTTTAACAAGGATTTTTTAAATAGGACTGACATATTTTTCATATTCTAAGTTAGTTTACTTATTTCAATGACATCCTTGATTGAACTATGCCTGTCATGCACCATACTGTCTGTAGGCACGACTGGCAGCTATTTGTAGCAGACACACCGGAACCAAAACAAGGAGGGATACAAGCACCTGGATGTTTTCACAGTTATTAAAAAGAATATTCTGTTTTATTTTCTCATGCAAGAAGAGCAGGTACCATCTCACATGCCTGCCAGACCTGTAGCCTGTCTTTGTAGACTTGAAATAGGTTGCTCTGATTTCACACGCAACTGTTTCAATGAACTTTGCAGAGTAAGTCAGCACCGTCTCATCCTTCCAACTGATGCATTTTGTTTGTTGTTGCTCCTGTGCCTGCAGGAAATGGTGGAGGCTGCAGGTGAGGATGAACGAGAACTGGCTGCTGAGATGGCAGCCGCCTTCCTCAATGAGAATCTCCCAGAAGCCATTTTTGGCTCACCAAAAGCTGGCGCGAGGCAGTGGGCCTCGCTTGTGCGGCTGGTCAACCCAATTCAGGGTGCAACACTGGACCAAGTGCAGTTAGAGCAAAATGAAGCTGCTTTCAGGTATGTTGTTTGTTTTAGCCATAAATCTAGATGACTTTTTCTGAAGGATAAAGAGATCTTAATATACCCATTTACATGACCCATTCTAATGAATACACATTTTTTGTGCACATTTTTCCTAGTGTTGCAGTGTGTCGTTTCCATAATGCAGGGGATGACTGGTATGTCTTGGTGGGAGTGGCCAGAGACATGATCCTGAACCCTAGATCAGTTGCGGGCGGCTTCATCTACACTTATCGCCTCACTGGTGGCGGGGAAAAGCTCGAGTTTGTGCATAAGGTGGATTTGAGTTTTTCCATCCAAACATCAGGATCAAATATTATCACGATATTAACCGCACGGTATGATAATTATCAAGGTATTGTGCGGAGGTTGGCGATACAAAAGAAAAATCTCACGTTACTGTATAAAGCCTCATGATATTGTGGTGGGGTGCGGGGGTCACACTGAAAAAAAGCACAATATTGTGTTTTTGATATATAAGAGCCTTGACAAAGTACTGTAGGAGGATTGCTCAGTCATTTAATTATCATGTGCTCCTATTGGCTCAGCTTCCCAAAGAATCATGGTTACCAGTGGCCATCAGTCAAGAGTACATTGCGGTGTTAGCCACTTAGAACCTAGAGCTGTACAAATTATAAGCAGGGCTGCATTGTTTGTGCGCTGCAAAATAACTTGACAGGTGCAGAAGTCTCCTAATAGTTACAGAAATGGTTTGATTGCAATGGTTGCCTACCATGCCCGTCAAAATATTAACATAAATGCTTAGTGAGTGCCTTGTTTGTGAACGCTATGCTTTGTACTCTTATGGTATTTTGCTGGGAGGGGGCGGCCTCTTTCAAGTCTTTCCGCCATAATATCGAGTCAAGGAGCAGGTAGACAGAAGATGCTTAACTGAAGGTATACTTCATATTTAGCATGTGCGGGTTCTCATTAGTTTTAAAAACAGGCAGATCTTGTCAAAGCAGTATTTTCTGATTTTAACAGAAGCTGACTTAACGTCTTCCCAATCTCTTTTTGACAGACACCAGTAGAGGATGTGCCATTGGCCATCGCTCCATTTCAAGGGCGAGCCTTGGTGGGAGTTGGGAAACTCCTGAGAATTTATGACATGGGCAAAAAGAAACTGCTGCGCAAGTGTGAGAACAAGGTAAGTGGCCTACTACCACACAGCATTTACTGTAGCTGCTTTAGACAAGAGCTTGTCATTTACCCCATTGGACACAATTATCAAATCACCCCTTAACATTCCTATGTAATAGTACTCCTTTCCCAATATTAGTCGTCCTTAACATTTTTATGCACAAGATACTGATCTATATGTGGTAACACAGACGTGGATTTGAGTTTAAATTTACAGTGTGTCAACATTACATTCTCTTTGTGCTCCTTAGCACGTTCCAAATCTGGTGACTGGCATCCACACCATTGGCCAGCGTGTGGTGGTTTCTGACGTACAGGAGAGTCTCTTCTGGGTCCGCTACAGGCGTAACGAGAACCAGCTCATCATCTTTGCCGATGATACTTGTCCCCGCTGGGTGACAACTGCTTGTCTGCTAGACTACGACACCATGGCCTCTGCTGACAAGTTTGGGAACATCACCATTGTGAGTAGTGGACAATGAGCTGTAAAGCAGAGGTGGGGGACTCAAGTCACATGATTTAGGCTTGATTTAATCACTAATTTGATGGCTTACGACTTGCTTGGCAAAAACCTTGGGGAGGGAGATAACAAAAGAAAAAACTCAAGTTGGTTTAGATTTTAACTCCAATACTTGGCAATTATTCTCTTTACATTTGAAAATCTTTTTTTTTTAAATAGTGTGCCTTTTGTTTTTGAAAGGAAAAAAAACTGTTGTGCCTGCCACTAATCTGGTAACGCCCGGCCACAGTCATGTTTTGAGGCTGACTCTTTGAACAAGTCATCCCAAAGATGAATACATCTGGATCGAAGTGTTGCTGTTTTAATGAAACTGGGAAAAAGACCACAACAACATGTAATGTTCGAAACTCAACGATAAGTGACACATCAACAATGTTTACTTTAATCTGTCAGATGCAGTGAAAATAGCTGTGTGAACTATGAAGCTAAGCTAGCTAGGTTAGCTTGACAGCTTAGCTCACCAATAGCTGCTCAAAAATTAACTTGATGTCAGTAATGAATTTTTTGAGAACACAATAAAGTGATAGGTTAGACACCATGGAGAACGTAATCTTGAAAGAGTATTCCAAAAGCAATCATTATTTAATTTCAGACAAGATACACAGACTCCGCTTTGGCTATTTTTCCTGGTCGTGTCCACCACAATTGATGTGACAGGGCCTCTGTAACTAAGCATGTCGACTGGACAGTACTTTATGAAGTGACATCCTATAAAGTGCAAAAAGTTCATGCCTCTCATTTACCCTTTTACACACACACACACACACACACACACACACACACACACACACACACACACACACACACACACACACACACACAGAGTATTTTGGGACTTAATTGAGACTCAAATGTTACAACTTGAGTTTTACTTGCGACTTGCATGTACCGGTATGTGAATTACTTCTGGAAATGGAACACAACATTATCAAAATTGTGTGCATCTACTAGCTAGTTTTATCTTTCTTCTCTTATCTGGTGCTTCCAATGAAAACATACAAAATACATAACATAGATGGCAGAACAGTCTTGAGATTTCGCTCATCAGAGGAGCAGACAACTCTTTGTTGTATTCAACTTTTGCATTAGTGTATACAATTAATCAACAAAAGCTCCTTACACCATTTCATTCACCCACTTGCATCTATCGTATTTATTTACATTTCAGGTGCGTCTTCCTCCCAACACCAGTGATGATGTGGATGAGGATCCAACGGGCAACAAGGCCCTATGGGACAGGGGGCTTCTCAATGGAGCATCACAGAAGGTAAGATATATGACGCCCATCATTTATGGGAGGGCACTGCTTTATTCATACATCAGTCTGACGACATCATGAAGGAAGGAGACCGCCATGGTAATATTGTTTCCTTGCAACGGTGACCAGTTGTCACCAAAATTCATAGGCAGTGCCCTTCTCATTTTCACTTCAACCTGTGAAAATATAAAAGTGATAAGCTAAATATTTTGGATTTTCTTGACATTAAATGCAAGATGTCAGTGTCATTTGTTGGTCTGTGTGCCTCTAGTATACTATGTTGACACCGTATTTAATATCTAAAAATGTTTTTATCCACCTTCGCTTCTGTGGGTAGCTGCTCTTATTTTTTTCCCCATCCGATCTTGGCCACATGGACAAAGTAAAACGCTCTAATTGGTTTACAAAGTGAAGAAGCATGATGATGTTTTGGCAGAAATGCATGTTATATTACAGACAGTGACACATATTTATGTAGTACAATTTTCACCACGCTTTTCAGCCCACCACATTTTTGTTGGCCGGTCACACACAACCGGATGACTGGTTGTCACCGGCACAGAGCTGAGTCAGCATGAACCCTTGTCTGTGTTTTCCAGGCTGACGTGATTGTCAACTACCACGTAGGGGAGACCATCTTGTCCCTGCAGAAAACCACGCTGATCCCAGGAGGGTCAGAGTCGCTGGTCTACACCACCCTGTCTGGAGGCATCGGAATTTTGGTCCCATTTACTTCACACGAGGTAAACCCCTGCCATCTGTCAATCCTGTCATTGGGTTTTGGTTGGCCATTCTTAATCATTTAGCACTTCTTTTTGTCCAGGACCATGATTTCTTCCAGCATTTAGAGATGCACATGCGCTCTGAGTTCCCACCTCTGTGCGGACGAGACCATCTCAGCTTTAGGTCCTACTACTTCCCTGTCAAGGTGAGTTCATCATCATCATCATCATACCGAAGTTGCAACACAAAAGTTTTAGCTTTTCAGGATGAACATGAAATTACACAGCTTTTACAGGTCAAATTAATTTGACATTCGCTATACTCCTGATTGCATAATTGTCCAATGTTTCAATATGTTTTGCACAACATGCTGTTGTCCAGTAAAGTGCAGATAGGCCAAATTCGCAAGTGTTTGATACATGAAATGGACCAAGGTCAAATTCAGTTCACAAGATTATAGTGAATTTTCAGACTGAAATTTCACATGAGAGTGGAATATCCTGAACTTTTTTGCGTGTAGCCTAAATCCATCTGGTCACCTTGTGTCACCTCATGCCATTGTTCTCGTGTGGCGAAATTGCAGAACGTGATTGACGGAGACCTGTGTGAGCAGTTCAACAGCATGGAGCCACACAAGCAGAAAAGTGTGGCAGAGGAGCTCGACAGGACCCCACCTGAGGTCTCCAAGAAACTGGAGGACATCCGCACACGTTACGCATTCTAACTGCTGACCTCAAGCTTAGTCTTTACACAAATTAAAATTGAAAATCATGGGGGCTCAAACTTAGTAATAGTGCATCATGTCTTTCTCACAACATGGTGCTTTACCTGAACTGATGAAGACTCGACAACGATCATGAATCACTAAAATGGCTAACAGCATTTGACTCTGACAGTTGTTACTTTGTCAGTCGTTCCGTAACATGGCACCAGCAAGTTGGCGAAAATGGCATGAAGATTAGTTGCCGGATGGGACTGATTTCCAAATGTCCTGCATTTATTTGGCAATGCTGGATAGAGTGCATTTTCCCCTGACGTCACTGGCACATTCTCACATTCTAAAATAAATCCTCCTCGTGAAGAAAAGTGTTCCACCTCTCTCACGTAATGTACATATTTTGGTCTTTAAGTTGAGCAAAAAAATCGGAGGGTTTGCAACCAGATGTTATTGGCATTTTATTCTCATGTTTTGGCTTGAGTTTTATCGCGATAGAAACCCAAGAGGAAAATGACATTGTTTGTCCCCTGTCTGCGGTGGCTGTTTTGCCATCATTGTGGTATTAAATGTCAGAGAAAATAGATGGGCGGATGAGCGCACAAAGTTGAGTGTTGTCTTGGTCAGGACTGTAAATTCCCCCACCTCAACCACAAGCCCTTCCAGCAAGTTCTTGTCGAAGAAATGGCCATGTGTAGGCTATGTAATGGTGGTTTGTAATGTAAATAAAGTTTGTTTGTTTTTTTCTACTTTGACCAAATCTGTCTGCGCTTTCTTTCCATGTTCAAAGCCAACCAAGGATGTTTACTCAAACTTCTCTTGTCAGACAATCATTAGGGTAGAAATGTCAATGGTGTTACTTGTAGCCATTATGAATAATATAGTAAATTATTAATATCTAATGATATGATTCAAGAGTGTTTTTTTTTTTTTTGTGGGTTGGGAGGGGGTAATGATCCACATGCTCCCCTCTGCATTGCTTGACTGCTTGCTGTTTGAAAATCTACATTTTTGTTATCACTAGTCCTGCTTTTCATTTTGTATTTGTCTATTTGTAAATTTATATTCCCATCACACAAAGAAATGACCTACTTCATCACAGAATGTAAAACTATCAGGAAGCAAAAGTTAATATTTTGTAGAAGTACTTTATGCCTCTAAGTTTGCATATCGAGAGACTGAATTTTATTTGCCCATTCTTCCTTGCAAAACTGCCTCAGATAGAGGTAGATTAGTGAGCAGCAGAATAAAGGCAGCCACTCTAAAGATGCTGTGGGAAGAACAGAAAGCACCAATGAACTTCAGAGAAAAATCTGTAACCTACACTGTATGGCAAAAGAATGTACCATAATATTGAACCGAGAGAGTGTTGGATCGTGATGTGAACAGTGGACGGCTAAGGAGCGATGACTTACACATGCTTGGAAGTTTCCCCCGGCCAGCATTGATTTTTTTTTTTTATCTTTTAATACTGAATCTAAGTGAGGCATCTCCTCCGAAGCATGCACGTACAGTATTCCCACCAGACTTTTAACCTTCAACATTTTCCTACTGTTATGCAATCATGAATCATGTGTTGCCCATTGCACACCGATTTAGATTCATACACTGAACTAAACTCAGTTGCAAATACCTGAAGTGTTCCAAGAATGAATGATGTTGTTTGTTGTCACGACGCTCCTTTTGTAAGTTGTTTCTTGAAAATGCGCCACAGCAAAAGTGTTTTGCCATCTTAGTATCCTCCTCATAAGAAGCCAGTGTATGATGCTGCCTTCAACAATGTTTGACAGAGGCAAATACACACAAAAATAAACCCATCTTGCGATCTTTCTAACCAACAAAACGCTTTGTGGCTCGTGTAAATCAACAGTTTTCCTATTAAAATCTTCTGGGTTCATTGGGTTTTTACTAATTGTTCGGAGTGCTGGCCCATGAAAGGAATTTTTGTCCATTGTGTCCGGTTTCTGTCAATGTTTGTGGCTGCCACTTCAATACAGCTACACGTGATACTGGAAAAGTGCCTCAGTCCATCAGATTTCCGTTGGAATCGATTGTTGGAAAAGCAAAGGCCTTT
Source organism: Hippocampus kuda (assembly GCA_901007745.1). Taxonomy (NCBI): domain Eukaryota; kingdom Metazoa; phylum Chordata; class Actinopteri; order Syngnathiformes; family Syngnathidae; genus Hippocampus; species Hippocampus kuda. The sequence goes on from CAAKHF010011744.1 coordinate 13,478, forward strand.
CTCTATTTCTGGATTTTCCTGTTGAGAATCAAGGCCAAAAAATTGAAAATGAAACTCAGGCGGAGCTACGCGGTGGTGATTGGTAGGCCATCCACCCCCCCGCCTCGCGACAGAGAGATAATTGACAAATGTGGCGAGGTGTTGCAGAATATTTGTTCCGTCTCAATAGCCGCGGTTTCCACATGGACCCATTTGACTGATGGCCGAGTACAACTTTCTGGGTGAGGATCCACGAAGCGCAGCAGAGCAAAGCTTTCTACACTGGTAGCGGCAACTTGCAATTTTCCATGATTAAGTTAACTTGGTCAGTTCCGGTCTTGATTTGTTGTGGCGGCACGGCGGTCGACTGGTTAGCACACCCAGGTGGGGACCGGCGGTCCCACATTGCCTGCGCACACCGTCCGTGACCTAATGAGCTTATTTTTAAGAGCCTTGGAAATATTTCAGATAAGAGTAGAAATGCCTTTCATAATAGAAATGTAATTTCAACATCTTGTTACAATTATGATTGGATGGTGAAAATTATCATTTAGATGCTTCCATGTCCAGCGAATCCCTGGAGATAAATGCACCAGACCCACCAAACGCAAGTTCAGTCATGTGGTTCTTGTATTTTGATGTTCTCTTTATCATGGGTTCACCCTGGCCACCCCAATAAAAATTTCGGTCTACATCACTGACGAAACACATCTCAAATACGACACTGGCATCAAACTGGGAAATTCCCATTTGGAAAACGAACAACGATGTTTTGGTTTTCTGTGATGTGGTCCACAGAAATGAATTAAAAATGAAACAAAACTCCAATCATTTACTTTGCTCATCAGTGCAGAAGGACATCGTTTTCATAGATACTAGGGTTTTACATCCTTAAACATATATATATATTTTTTAAGCCTGCCTGTTGTTAACCGCACACCACAGGAAGAAATTATACAATGGGACTGGCATTAATCCCTTGCAAGTGGCTTCAACACCACTTGACAAATAGTGGCGTTTGTCTCTGTGGCGGAAAAACAAATATTTGGCACTCTTGGGTTTCTTGGTTTTTTGTTTTTTTTTTTTTTGCGTCACACATCGACTGGAAGTGCAAATCTTTGCCATGCACCGAACTTATCCCAGAGGACACATCCTCTTCATGTTGAGACACATGAAAGAGAGCGGTCAGTAACGAACATGCCACTAAACAAATTGCAGATCACTGCTTTCTCATGCCGCCTAATCAATTCATTTCAGGCGACTATTTGCGGAGCTATGATTGGCTTTGAGCCACATGCAGTCTTGTGACAGGATGATGCAATCCGCTTTGTTTGGATTTATATTTTCTTTTACACAATTTTTCCCTCCAACTTGTTGGCTGATCTAAGCGAGTTTGATAACTCTGTCTGAGGGTACTAAATGAAATGGGTGTTTGGGGTGTTAAGGAATTATTCCTCTCTGTTAGGTGTATCTGTTCAAACATTTGAAAGAAACAATGTAATATGCTGTTGAGGAGTTTGGCCTTGCTGTGGGTGCCAGTGCCAGTCTCCTGAACATCTGTATAAACACTTAAAACAAAGAATGAACTGTTAAGCTTACATCTTCTTCCCCCTTGAGTGATTAACAGCCCCCAAGTGTCTTCTTTCGCACCCAACATCTCGGCAAAGTTCCTGATGGCTGCCACTCTTATCTCGAGATTTATGCACAGTAGGGTAGGTCTGGACTTTCTCATCATGCCAAAATCGAATTGCATCAATCTTTCTTTGTTTCCGGGATTTGCATGAAGGCGTAACTCCCCGCCTCTCATTATCATATTGTCTCTATATAATCTCATCACTGTGTTTTTTTCTACGCTTCCTGACTGAAATCTGAAACCCTCAGGAGCCCGAATCCATTCGTAAACTGCAGAAAGGAAAAATAAACCCTCTGAAGGCACTGTTCAATGTTTCCAGCCTTTATTTGGATAACCAACCAACCAGCCATTTTTTTGTTAACTTTTCTTTTGATAGCGGTGCAGACACCAGCATTGGCTCCTCTTGTTTTATGATGAGAGGGAAGAAATTTCATCTGTGCTGTATGTCACACATACAGTACATTTGACAAAAATTTTTTATCCAATCCAATCCAACATCCTCACCGGCCGAAATTCAACGAACAGACGGAGGAAGAGAAAGGCCTCTCTTCCCCCAACAGGGGACATTCTGAATGGGGACCTTATTTGTTGGTAATGTGGTTGACAGTCATGGCTCACCAGGGAGTTAAAAACAAATGTAACACCAGAAGCGAATGGATCATTATTATTTTTGCCAGGAAGTCCACGGCCCAGCTCGCGATAGCGATCTTAACTTAAATGCAGAACAGCAGTCGGGCACAATGTATGCACTTTCATCATTTTCATGTGAAACCGCCCATCATGCCATGAAAATATTACGTCACTTGTTTTACGAATTGCCTGACCGATTATCACCAAAATGTACATGCACATTGAAATAAATAACGTCATTAGCAATAAATGACGATGTTGATATATATATTCCAAAATCTTGTGAGTTTCATTCTAATATTTTCAGACTATGATTAGAATACTGAGATCGTCTTTACACGCTACCGGGCGCTTCTCCACGTCTCCATCTGGCATTTTATGACACTCTGTGTCATGTATGTTGAGAATTTGGGGTTTATAGTTCTGTTTTTTTACAAGACCAAAAGGTTTTATTGGTGGCATTTTGACCCTGGGATGGAATGGGTTAACTTAGATGTGTTGTGTGTTCTGTCACTGGCAGTTTCACTTGAGATATACAATATATTTTAAATCTACTTTGTTTCAATTATCTATACTAGCTACATATGTTATTTTTGTTTGTAAGGCGTCACAGCTAATGTACATGTTCTGCAATTGAGCATGTTTTTGTGCAAAGTAATCCTGTTGACAGTAAACACAAGAAATGGACAATTTTCGAGATTGCTGTGGGTACGACACAAATACTGAACATCTGCAGCCAAGCCAAGTGATGCATAAGCGAGACTCACTTGTTTTGCTTCAATGTAAAGACTATTTTCTGGCTTGATGTAGCTGGAGAATGAGCAAAAAGACAAAGTGTTTACTTAGGCAAGAGACAGAAATCTTAGAATGGTCTATCTTTTAAACCAGATAATAACGCGGCTGGTCAACGTGAATTGTCTGACAAAGCTGAGGCTCCTCAAAATGTGAGTCTGAATATGTGAGAAGGACGCAAATAAAGGCCATATGTGCACTCTCTGTCTGTCCTCCAGCATGAAATGTAATATGACTTGCATCAAGGTCAAACTTCCATCCATCCATCCATCCATTATTTGAGCTGCTTATTCCCAAGAAGGGGGTTGGAGGTAAATGGAGGGGCGGGTCTGTGTGCATGTTATTGACATTATATATTTTTGAGTTTGTGCACGCTGCACCCCAAGCATCCTATCAGTTTCACTTTCACAAAAAAAAGTATTTAAGAAGTAAAATCAAATAAAAAAAGCAGGTCACATTTAACCTCGGATGGCGTGTGTGATATATCTCTTTTTTTCTCACTCAATTTGTTTCATCTGCAATCCAGGAATGGTGCCGTCAAAGAATGGGAATATGGAGCGCGAGGAGAAGAATTTTAAAACGGTACATGTGAGTTACGATTGTGATGTTCATGCATTGAACACGCTGCAAAACTGCATCCCATGGCTGCGCGTCAGGTCTCCCACTCAGGTAGGCAGTGCTTTCCTCTTCACAAACTCAAAAATTCTTGTAGCGACTTTATTTTTATTATTTTATTTATTTATTATATTTATTTTTATGTTTCTGTTTCTGTTCGGGGCCGTTATGACTGTTGCTCATCAAGGCATGTGTGCGTGCGGCTGCGTCTATGTGCGATAATGGTCGATTGCAAACAGGCCCGGTGCTAGTCATTTTGGTGCCCTAAGCATAAATTCTTTGTGGTTCCCCCCCCCCCCCCCCCCCCCCCACCCAAAAAAAAAAAAAAAAAACAAAAAATAA
>CAAKHF010011744.1:17488-46989 GCA_901007745.1 Hippocampus kuda
TTTTTTGGTTCCCCCCCCCCCCCCCACACACACACACACACACACATACATATTTCTAAAGATGAAATACAACAGGAAATCAAAAATCACAAACAAAACAACAAACAAACAAAAGAAAATTCATTGCAATCTAAAACCCCAAACCACACCACGAAAGATGAAGTACAGCAATATTTTCCGAATGGAAGTTGTGGGAGGTGGGGTAAGGCGGGACAGGAGGAATCAGACTCGCGACTGATTGGCCGGGAGGGACTACTTGACTGGGAGCATGCAACGTTCGTCCTCTTGTGTCTTTTTAAAATTATTTATGTATTTGTAAAAGAAACTTTTCATGCAACGTTTGTCTATAAGCGGGAAGTTATTCTGTGTGGCGTAATTTTCTTTATCCCAAAAATGAGTGCTACCAATGATTCAAACATCGTCGCCCCTATCAAAAAGTATTACTGGACATACGGATGAGGTGATACTGGTGCTGATGCTTAAGACTCACTGGAAGATTTATTTTGTACAAGTATAGACACAATACCTTAACTTGGATTCTAAATTGGGCCATCACGCGGAGAGGAAAATCAGGTTAAAGTAAGCCATTTTAAACTAAAAAGTAAACGTTTTTCACGATAAACGTGTTAAAAAAGGCAGCTGGCAGCCACCAGCATTCAGTACAACTGCTGCTGTACTTTCCAATTCACTAGATTAAGTTTGGTCCCGCAGCAGTTTATCCTTCCATCCATTTTCTGTAGTGCTTATCATCATTACGTTTGCGGGTGAGCGGGAGTCTATTCCAGTTGACTTTGGCCAGGGTGTACCGTGGACTGATCTCAGGGCACATACTGTAGGAATAAACTATTCGCATTCAAATTCACAGTACAGTCTTCGAGAACGTCAAAATGCATCTTTTCGGAATGTGAGATAAGACCAGAGTACCTGGAGAAAACCCATGCAAGCAGGGCACAACATGCAAACTCCTCACATGGCCAGAGCCAAGATTCTGAGGCGCACGTGCTAACCACAATTTCAATGTGCTGCGGCTGCTCGCAGCAATTCTATGGGTAGAAAATCAGGAATGTCCCTTGAGCACACTAGGAGTCATCAGTAAGATTTGATCAGCATTTTGTGGTTGATGATCAAGGAACTGTTGCATATTGCATAAAATAGTCAAAGGGAGTAACTATGGATCGTTGTCAGAGATTGAGTTCAAATGATGATCATGCGTCGCCGTGTGAGACTTCAACACGGCATGAAAGGAGTGTTGCCTTTCCTTCGGCTCTCATATGATTACATTGACATAAATAGTTTATATACACAATTAAATTCGACCAGGGGTGCTTATGACCTCAATTGCATGGCATTAAGTAAATCACTGAGCGCTCCTGCAGTTTTATGCTACTTATATAGCTGCTGGTCTACAGCGATGAATGAGGTAAAAAAATAAATAGGTGCCCGCCTGTCATCTGTTATGAACTTCATCAGTTCATCGACATGACAGAGCAGCCAGTCAAACATACATTGGCACTAGCTGGAAAAATGCTGGCAAACTAGGGAGTTGCCTCACGATATGTATTTTCCTCCAATTGTTTAGTCTACTCTAAACTCAATACAAAAGCATAAAAATGATTAAGGGGCAGAGTATTTCCATACAGAGTCGAAGAAAGATTGATTTTTATTTATTTTTTGTAAACAATGTTGGTTTTTTTATTTTTTTAACAACTGTGTTTGCATTATCTGCCAGTGTACTATCGCTACACCGAAGATGGGAAATTTGGAGCTGTATTTTTGGGCCATTTATCAAAACACGAAAAATTCCAAGTACTGTTCTAAGGTGACGAATTCTCATTTGGGAGTGTGCTTGCTGCTCACAATCAGCAGCTCCTGTCCGGACTCTCATGATGGCTGATTTCATTCAGTGCAAGTCATTAGAGTAAAATAAGGACAGAAAAAGTACACTAGTTACATTGTGCAATATGGGTTCATGCAGTCATGCAAGGTACACCAATATATATTCCATAATAAGTAGCTCACATGCTGAAAATGTGTGCCCCCCCCCCCAATTTTGAATTCATATGAACATAATTACATGCTACACAGCACAGAATTATTTCAATCAACTGGGAGACATAGATGGATGGAAGTCAAGGGGCCTATGCAATATAAGGAAGAGGAAATACATTTTAGGTAGATGTCCAAACGTGTTGGTCATGGATGATCCGGAGACCATCCCAGCTGACTTTGAGTGAGTGGCCGAGTATGCCCTGGACTGGTCACCAGCCAATCATAGGGCACCTGTGACATATGGGTGAACAGTTTGTATGACACTTAGGCTATTTTTTTCTGAACATTTTGGTGGAACTTCCTTGCGGTTCTATTGTAATAATGGAATTTACAGGGAGTGAGGCAATACACACACATGAGAACCTCGACCCATTTAATTTCTCCTTGGAGGAAAATGATGACCAAATAGATTTTTTCAAGTTTGTTTCTCAAATTGAAGCATCCGGCGTCAAACATCTGGACTGTTAAAACGATGTCACATTGCGCATTTTTATTAAATTGAGCATTCGAGAAAATAATTTACATTTTATTCTGATTTGTCACACAAATGTAACCTTGAATTTGTATTTGTGGAATGGAAGAGCCCCCACGCCCAAACCTCCCATGTGTTAAATCTTTGATGACAACATCCTACAGGATTCCTGCGTATAAACGACTGTACAAAATGTCGAATCCACATGTTGGGCTCAGGCCATTGTAAGATCTTCCAGCACAAACACTTACACAACATTTTCCGCCACCATCGGACACCGTATGTCAATTTCCCATGAGGCATTATCTCCCAACATTTGACAAAGCCCCATACACAGATAGAGACCTATTAGTACTTTCAGTTCTTATTACTGTCTCTGATTTTGTATACCCAGAAAAAAAAGTTCTGTCTGGCACCAAAAAATGTTCTGTAGAGTGATCCCAAAGAATAACCTTTTTTTTTGTTGTTTGCCTGTTGCATTAAGCAAATATTATTTGAAGTAAAGAAAACTGATAACCCTTTAAAGAGCCAACAATTAAATATTATTTTCATGGGTGTGCAATGGTTTTTCACCTTTATTTTGTTCGTTGGACTTGTTTCTATCAGTCATTTATACTGTTATGAACTTACTCAAAGAGGAGTTTGAACTTTGCTGTCCTTAAAACGAGAACTCACCAGTCTCAAAATATGTTTTTCTCCGCTCATGTTTCATTTTGAACAGCTGTAGCTGCAGCTTTTGCTTGAGGTTCTTATTTGGTTCTGCTTCATCATCCAAATCAACAGATTTATTTCTCTCAGAATCACTCGTTCTACTTGACTCACCAGTCAACACTTCCCATGACGTTTTACGGCCCTTCTCAAACTCCATGACTTTTTTGTCCTTCACGACGGTCGCGCTGTCAGACTACCAGATAATTATCATTTTGTGTCTTGGATCGGGTGAGACGTCTCACTAAAAGTCACTCACAGGGACTTGACCCTGCCTAATCGTTGCGTGCTTCCGTGAAGATTCGGTGCATCGGTGCAGGTCCGTCGAGTCGGTGGGACAATCAGCTGCCAAAGTCATGTGCATTTGTTCTCTATTCAGAAAAAAAGAAAAAAAAACCCAGACCCCTTTCTGGATGGTGGGCAGAGTGCAGTATGGACTGTTCTCCAAATAGAAAAGAGGTAACAAATTTGTTGATTGACACCCCGATTGCTAATGAGCTACTAGCTTTGCAGGTAGCAAACATAGCATGAGTGGAAATGGTACATATACTTTCCAGTATACCCCCCCCCCCCCCCCCCCCTTTTTTTTCGCCATTTTGTTTGTTTGTGTGCACCCCGTACAGTTCCTCCCCATAAGTAGGATGGCAATCTCCTCCTATTGGTTACTGGTTTCCTATTGGTTATTGGTTACATTTTTATCTTGTGTTTTAGCTCTTGTAAAGTGTCTTTGAGTGTGATGAAAAGCGCTTTCAAATAAAATGTATTATTATTATTATTATTATTACTGCCGAAGAACCAATCGAAGGACGACTTAGGACATGTCACACTATGCAGCAATCCAAAACAAATTTCTGTCGAGCCAGACTATTGTCATCACTCCATGAAGTGCCACCAAACGACCAATTGTTGAGTACATCACACTATACCAGGGGTAGGCAACTCCGGTTCCTCGAGAGCCACTTCCTGGACCTGTTTTAGAACCCTCCCGACTCCAACACACCTGATTCAAATGATCAGCTCATCAGCAAGCTCTGGAGAGTGGTCATTGCCTACCAGTGTGCCGGGGCACATACGTGTGTTGTGACAGTTCTAACGGTGTGCCATGGGAAATGACCAGATTTCACTTAATTGGTGAGAAAATGATTTATTTCAAGTTTAAGTTCAAGTCAACTTTGTCAAATGTGCTCTATGTGCAATATACAGCACAGATGAAATTTCTTTCCTCTCATCCACAGTGCAAACACAGGAGAGAGAGAGACTATTTGAAACAATGTATCTTCGTCCATCTATCTATGCCAGCAACTTATAGTGACAGAAATAATAAATCGGTGATCTTTGATTAAATGGCAAAAAGTATGAAATTGACATATTTATCTTCTTTTTGTGACAATTTTGTTTGGTGGTGTTCCGTGCGATTTTTCAAACTTAAAATATGTGCCTTGGCTCAACAAAGGTTGGGAATCACTACCATATCAGCCTGAAATGATCATGATCATGTTGCAATATCTTTTTGTTGTTGTTGTATTTTTTCATAGTTTGTTTCATCTGCAATTCCCCGCTGGCACTGGCAAAGACTGAATCTGGAGCGCCAGGAGAAGCATTTTAAAATGGTACACGTGAGCTACGATTGTGATGTTCCTGCACTTCACACGCTGCAAAAGTGCGTCCCATGCCTCCGCGTCAGGTCTCTACTAAGGTAGGCAGTGATTTTCTTTGCACAAACTCTAAGTCTTGCATCTACCGCTACTTTATTTTTCAGTTTCGTTTATGTTTGGGTCCATTATGGCTGTTGCTCATCATGGCGTGTGTGTGTGTGTGTGTGTGTGTGTGTGTGTGTGTGTGTGTGTGTGTGTGTGCGTGTGCGTGCGTGCGCGCACATCGGTAACGGGTCGGTTGCGGGAGGTTAGTTGCTTGAGAAGCAGACCTTTGTTCAAAAGAGTTTGGATACCCCTGGCATAGACCATTTCATTAAATAATAGACTTAAACATGGCTTTTTTATGTGTTTAAATTTTGCTTTAGGTTGAACAACGGAGTATATTAATTTAAAGTCATTGTACTAAGATTATATAATTGAGCAGTTCAATGTTCTTATTGTGACATACACGTCACATTAGCGTTTTTCGCGCCGGTTTTAAGAGCCCGATGTGACATGCATGTCACATCGTTATTTTCTAAAATTGTTGACATATAAATTTCTTCACAAGCAAAATACAACACGTGTTATTTTACAAAACTATTTTTATCATGAAATGGTTGGTGGCTTACCTTTCATGCTCAACAGCAAACCTGCCTCCCCAACAAATGGCCCTTCATGTTTGAAATGATGTCGTGCATGCAGAGTCACATGACTGAACCATTATGTTGTGTAGCTGTTACTTCGGGACATAGTGAGTTCAAGGTTGAACATAAACATTGCTTAAGGAAGTTTTCCAGGACATTCGGTTTGAACCTCAACAGGTTTAAAATAGTTTTCATCAAAGGAACTCTTCAACTTAAAAAAAGATTTTAGCGTGCCTAAGTGTGTGCACAAGTAGCACTGTCGTTGCCCCAGAAAATCAAACACAAATTAGACGGCATATAAGGGAAGAGAGCATTTTTCCATCTCAGTAGGGGAACTACAGATCAACTTAAATCAGTGGCACATTGCAAAACACTGGAAAGCAACAAAACCTCCAGGCTCCAAGCAGGGAGAACAACTGATCTTTGTGCTCTCATGAGGGTGTCTCTGTCAGCTTTCTTTAATTAGAAGAAAGTTCAAGTCTATTGAATTGCATCAGTAGCGCAAAACTGCAAAAATATGGACATTGTTGTCTTCTTGGCTTTGTTGGCTCGTCATTTGCTCCCTCACAGTTCTGCCAGAGCAGGCCACTCTCAATCATTGCTTTCATGGTATGATGTTGGGAAATGAAAACGTGTGGCGCTCCTGTTGAGAGCTGAGCCTCACAGTAGGCGCTTGTGAACAAAGCCAAAGCTGCCTCTCAGATCGTCCAACTCACAATTTCACCTAAACTTACATGTCAAAATGCTTGCGTAAAAATGCAAGATCATATGTCTTGTGAGAGCTCAAAAAATGATGTGCTGTGCAACGCCGGTCGTCCGGCGCAGACCAGCATGGCACTTTTCCCCATTGAAACTGAAATGTCATCATCCATTCCGGGCCCCACAAAAGCATACTTGTTTGGAATGCATGTATTGAATGAAGGAAAAAATAGCACAGTATTGTAAAATCACAACACATTCGTACGTACCGTAAATCACAATCCATTCAAGCATGATCAAATGAAATCAAAAGACATACCAACTGTAATTTAGCCAAAAGGGACACACTCGATACAGTGGTGTATTTGTACACATGATTGACACGTGGCTGAGTGAATGATACCATGCACCTCCGGTGCCGCACACACAGTAGACCTCAGCAACACGAGAGCCTCGTTCAGAACGAATACTGGAACCTTCACAAGGTGTTCCGCCGTATACAACAACCGTCAAATCGAGTCAAAACCACCCAAAGCCACACCGCACTGTGCAAGCTGTCATGGTTGGCCGTATGCCACATGCTTAGTTGAGTCTGCTTCAAGCTCCTTGAAAGTGTTTTCATTTTGGATTCGCGTGTTATCAAACTACAGCGACAGCATGCAACTACAAAAACGTGTCAGTCTGAAGTGTCAGGGTAGCAGGACTTTCGTGCTCAGTGAGGTTTTCGATGCAGCAACGCGGTGGGGGGGGGGGTATAATTTGCGGTCCATGTGCCACATAGACACATTGGGATGTAACGTAAACTCTCACAACACCACATACGCAAGAAAGAAAGCATTTTGTTCCAGGTGAAGACATATTAATTATATGTTTATACAGATTTGTTTTGTGTACAACTGGATGACTGCGGTCCAAATGTTGATGTTCAACGAATCCAATGCTGTCTCTGGGAAATGATCAGCACGGCAGATTTGATTACGCATCTTTTTCTAGGAAAAGCAAAGTGTTTCGGATTCCCAATTCCGAATGAAATGTCACGGGCAAAAGCGTGGCCCATATTTTGCGACAAGTTCCCGAAAGAAAAAAAAAAGAAGTCTATTTCCATTTTTACAACTGAATTTCGTTCTATATGAGCCGGAAACAGGCGAAAAATTCATTCCAGCATAAACTGCTCATATATGTGTTTTGGAACACTCGAATGGTATTCGAATAAAAGAAACACCTGTTTTATGTTTAATGTAGAACAAAAGCGATGCTGTGAAATGCTGTGCTTGTTATGTTACCGCCGCCGTGATTGCTCTTGGTTCACTGACTGCACGTGTCCCCCCCGTTTTATAGTAGTTGATATTTACATCTCTTTGACAAATTCCATTATTGTTGAGTTCACCTCATATTACCGGTCCTAATCCTGCCTCATTGGAACCGTGTGTTCTGCTACTCGAGGGAGTGATATGGATATTTGTTGTCCCATCATATCTGATGGGGCAGCCAACCCGCTCATGACTTTTTTTTTTTTTCAAGAAATATGCACTGTTAAACTTTTGTTTGTCTCACTGGCGTGATTTTTGGTGAAAAAGCAGAGGAAAGTAACTCTTTGAAGATGAAAACGCAACAGGTGCTACGGACAGTGAAACATCCCAGAGCAGGAATGCCTTTGGCTTTGTACAAGTCAATGCAATGTGAATTTCCTTATATGACGTTACAGTTGCGAAGGAGAAATAAGACACACACTCAGAGTTTACAAAATAAAAAAAAGCAGAATGGAATGTACATTTGAACAGGAGGTCTGTCTGCCCTGCAGGCCCGTGTACTCGCGTTGAAGAAACCCGGCAGTTGCATTGCAAAAGAAAATGCTTGGTCCAAGCCCAAACAGTGTAACATTTACTCTGGGAAGAGAGTCAAATATTCGGATTAAATTTTGCTCCAAGTTGTGCACCTCTGCACTGCGGACATGCTAACCAGTTGATCACTGTGTCTCCCAAGGCAGTTTAGTAAAATTGAAATAAATACGTACATTCAATATTAACCCCGAAAGCTCATGTATGATATTAATAGACAAGATGAAAACAAAATGCATTTTCGCTAAAATTATAGTTAGTTCAGTTACTTTTACAAAGGTAAAATGAAGCTTCAGTTATTGTTGTTTTTTAAATATTCCTTTTTTATTTTGTTAAATGTTTTTGTTCTCAATTTTAGTTTTAGTTATTTTGTAAGTTTTCATGAACTATAATAACCTTATGTTCAATGCAACAAGCTATGTAAGCCAAAAGTGCCAATACCTTTTGTATCCGTTCTCAAGTGCCACTGGAAATGTTCGCTGCTGAGGACGACATGATAAAAGCCTCCACTTTGAACATGCACAAAAATATAAATTTTCCTGGACTGGTCTGTGACTGCTGCATAATATTGTACTTTATAAAAACAACAAACTTGATAGCAATTAACTAGAATGAACTAAAGTCCGTATCCCGCTGAGGTGGCGAAGGTTTGCAAGTAATTGCGCGGGTAGCGGATGTTGACTTTTCGTCCGGGTTCGTCGAAGGTCGCAAACGGTTGCGAACATGTAAGCTATACAGTTATAATGGGTCACCGTTTTTCCTTGTCGACTAGACATTTTGACCATTTTGAACTGCGTTGGGACGACGGCTGAAAACTAGCATTTATGCACAGTCCGGCGTGTTTCCACTTTTTATTCTTGTGTTGATTAATTTGCACTCTCCCAATGAAATAAATACACTGACACAGTCCGCGTCAGCTAACCGCTTTCATAACGCTTGCATAAAAAATATGCAAGAGACGAGTGGTGACTCACAGACATTTGTGAATGATTGTGACTGTTTTATAAGCATTAACATGTTATCTGTGCATGCGATCTGTTTTTGTGGAATTAAAAAATGATGCTTCAAGACCATACATGTAGATGCCGGTAGACTGCACCCCATGTTGTGTGCATACCAGCCAAATGATAAAATTAGATGTGCAAAATCCAAAGGCTGTAATTCCACCTGACACAACAGTGGTACACCGCCGGGAAGTGAAGAGCCAAGATTGGACATTGTGATTTTTCGGAATGTTGCAAAAGTGAGCAATTGAAAATGTATAACCAACGGTGGTCGACTGGTGAGCATGTCGCAAACCAATGAAAAGGTCTTCGTTACAACAAAATGTGCAAAGCCAACCGCCGCCGTGACCTTGCTTATGAACAAAATGTACAGCGCGAGATTCCCCTCTGTTGCATAGCAACACTACTGATCGACTTGTACTTCCGTAGGCACGGAGTGGAGCAAATGATCTGAAAACATTTGTGGTAAGCGGAAGCAAATCTCGCTGTCTGTGGAGGCCGAAACTGTCTCTCACCTTCGAAAGGGAGTCTCTCAGACAGAGCTCAGCCGACACTACGGATTGGCAAAGTCAACAATTTCGACAATCCTCCATAATGGCAACCAAATCATGGCAGTGTTCAAGGCCAACAGATTGAAAGATGATAGCAAACGGCTTTGGGGCGCGGCGCATCCTAAATTTATGACACTTGGCTTCGACGGCGGCGCTGGCAGTTGCCTCTCGCGGCTAACATTTGCTGACTTGAATGTTTTCCGGAACACAACATTTTGTTCCATGTCTGGTCAAATCTTTTTTTTCTTCAGAGTGTATAGATGTATTTGTAATTGACATGTTTGTACTGTATTACATGTTCATGTTTTTACATCTATAAATGTTCATACTGTATTATACATCATGGTTGGCGGCCATTTTATTGGAAATGGTTACAATGGACTCCCGTTACAATGTACAGATTTGTTATGTCCCTCGAGATACGTTGCAATGAGTTGTAACACCCTGCTAATTACGAGGGGCTAAGCTAAAAATGTGAGGGCCGAATTAGTGTATCGTTCCAGCCCATTGTACACATTTGTGTACAAGGTGGGAAGTCATGAATTCACCAAATACTGTAGCTGTCCCACACTATTCTGGTAACAGATGTACGACATGTCAGGGCTTTATGCTTTTGAAGTTCAGGAGGTTACGCGAGAGTTCTGTGTTTTCTCTGTCTTTATCCCATGATTCACAATTGAGTTCATCAGCGTAACCTGCCTCAAATGAAAGGGGTCCTATCTTTGCCTTGCGGTCTCCCCTTCTTCCTCCCCTCTGTGTCATCTATGAAATAAAATAGTGATATTTTCAGAGGTCCAGCCAACACTGAATGAAAAAAACATGGACATAACACTGAATGAAAAAAACATGGACATATTTCTGCAATGGGACCATGACTAAGGAGAGAGCCATTTACAAAGGAATGAGAGAAAAAAAAAGCCTGTTGCTCTATCAAAACTAAATCCACAACTAGAACCATATGCGTGTGTGGATTTGTAAAATGTTTTTTTTTTTTCGTAAAACTCACTTTGTGCCTCTGGGTGGCTTCAGTTTCAATCTCAAGGATCAGCTGAGGTTGCCTGCGTGCCCGCACATACCAATATGATTCACATATCTCTGTGTTGGCTAGAGCCATGGATGACAAGTATGTCTTTTCACTGCACCATTATCCTTTTTTTAATCGAGGCGGGCTACTGCTGTGTGAAAATCCGACCGGCTGCAAAATCCCATATATTAATCTTCTAATTGGTTGGGGAAATCGTGATTATGGTGGCCCAGTGGTCCAGTGGTTAGCGTGTCTACCTCACAGTGCAGAAGTACCGGGTTCAATTCCAGCTCCGGCCTCCCTGTGTGGAGTTTGCATGTTCTCCCCGGGCATGCGTGGGTTTTCTCCGGGTACAGTACTCTGGTTTCCTCCCACACTCCAAAAACATACATGGCAGGCTGATTGAACAGTCCAAATTCTCCCTAGGTGTGAGTGTGAGTGCGGATGGTTGTTTGTCTCTGTGGGCCCTGCGATTGGCTGGCAACCAGTTCAGGGTGCCCCCCCCCCCCCCCGCTACCTCCCCTACTGTCCGAAGACAGCTGGGATAGGCTCCAGCACGGCCCGCGACCCTTGTGAGGATGAAGCTGTTTAGAAATTGGATGGATGGAAACCGTGATTACTATAACGGTGTGTATGCTGTTACATATGCGACATGATCATCATTTCTGAGTAATTCTTTGAAAAAAAAAAAAGAGTCAAATACCTTTGGTCTGTTGGTGTGAACAGTAAAAAAATGATAAGAATTTCCTGGATCGTTTCCATGGTCCATCTGATGTTCTTGGCTCCTGCGACCACACATAGACACACCTGTACACACAAACAGTGGCGGATACAAAATCTGCATGACAACACTAATAAAAATATTTTTTAAAAAAGTCCAAGCCGAGAACATCAGGTTCAAGGGCACCGAAGGAGGCCTGTTAAAATGTGCTCAGGTTTTTACTGTCTGACAGGGTTTGTCTGCAACACACTGTCTGTGGATTCTGGGGCTTTGTCTTCAATACAGACTTATTTGAAAAGCTCTTCCCCAAAACAATATGATTCCACTTTGGTTATGCTTGGAAAATATACCTGCAGTTTTTACAAATGATACTGTATTTTGGATGCAGATACTGGCATCAGTTATTTAAAAAAAAAACAAAAAACAATACCCCATGTACTGTACTGTACATATTATTGGCACCAGCTTTTTTTTTTTTTTTTGGTGACACGTAACAAGGTTGCCCTGACATCCTCTGCGGAAACATTTTGGGACCTGAAAAAGGAGTCTGCCGTCCCAGGATATTAAAGTCAATATGTCGATCATCGTCATTTTCTGCCCAATGTGTTACACTGTCCCCTTTTCCTTCACGGTACAACTGTACCGTTGGCATTTCTGTCACTATTCTTAGGAGACCAAGGCCACACTTTCATTTGGATACTAAACAAATTTTGCGTGTTGGCAATGGAACTTGAAAGCTGAACAATTGGTTTTATTCAATTTTGTAAAAGTTGTGACATTTTTCTCCATATTTTCTCTCAGATTTAAATTAATGTTCTTGAAAAAACATTTTAATGTGATTTGCAGGTGAAAGTACAGTGGTGTGTATTCAGGGATTAAGCTTGAATTTTGTGGGAGTCAAATCAGCACAAAGGGCATCTGAGCTCCCTTCAAGATGGTAAAGTCATCAATTTGTGGCGCTTTTATTTTTTTGCATCTGGTCAACATTTAAAATATTGCATTTTCTCATGTCAAATGGAGATGCCCTGAGGAAAACTGTTTGGTTCCCTTCCGTAAAAAACAAACTAAGAAACAAAACAAACAAAAACATAGCAAAAATCCTTTTGGTAACTAAAATAACTTCATCCACGCATCCATTAATTATCCAAGCCGCTTATCCTCACGAGGGTCATGGGCATGCTGGAGCCTATGGGCAGTAGGCGGGGTACGCCCCAAACTGGTTGCCAGCCGAAATCACAGGGCACACTTTGACAAACAACCTCCACAATGTCTTGATAGCCTGGATTTCACTGTTCCCTGCACAGATTCCAGAAAAAAAAAAAAAAAAAAGCCCCAAAGCACATTCTCTTTGAAGCTTTTAGGCTTCCCGCGATATGTCTCGCAAATTGTACTCTGGTGAGTTTCATATGAATTCAGTGACCAATGTGGTTTTTCTTTCGCTCACGGAATGCTACCAACTCATTGATGCGTGTCGAGGAAACTCGGTAATTTCACTTGTGGATGGCAACATCAGCGGCACTCCAAGCTGCCAATTCCACTTCCTGTTAATAATGTGCACAGGTCCGTGTCTGACTCGATTAGTTTATGAAACAAAAAAAGAAATGTCTCCAAACCTGACTGGGTGATGTTTGTTTTAAAACAGAGGACATTTTGGATTCAAGGTTTTGAGTTCAAGGACGACAATTGTCTGATGTCACTTTGTTTTATTCTCTTTTTAATAAGATTAACTTTTTTTTTTTTTTTTTTTTAGCTCCAACCTTGAGTTATGGCAGGGTTAAGGGGGGGGGGGGACTTTCTTCTTCGCTTACCTCTGGTTAGATCCTGACCACCAAGTGCTCATGCCAGTCATTGAGGTGTCCTGGAATTTGTCTCTTGAGGGAAAATGTGACTTCAAATCAGTGGAATGTCCTCCAAGAATTTCCTCCATAAATTCCATTTTCGATCCACTTCTCCATGTTCCCAGTCAGTCATTGTATTTACCATGTTCTCGTCTAACCCCGTTCCTGACACTTATATCTTGTGATCCTGACTTTGCTCTGTTAATTTAGCTCTGGTTTCTGATTATTCCCGTTCTTCTTCAAAGACGCCCTTTGTTCGCTTCTTCACTTAACATTGATAACTTCGATAATTACATCAATACTGACCAAGAGTTTAAGGCCAGGCTTATGTCCCAAAGAGGTCAAAAGCAGGAAGTCAAAAGCTCTGAAGTTACTTGAGACCAAACAAAACATTCGTGTGAGCCCAATAACATGAATGGATCCTCATTTCCACCCCATCATCTCATTAGGAGGTCTGCACTCCAATTATGTGAAGAAAATTTTGCTGGTGCATTATTTACTGATAGATGTCTATTTGCCCAGTGTTAATGCGCAAGTTGTCCCCCCCTCCCCCATCAGTCCTATAACTATCACAAATGTACATTTACCTTTATTTGATTGCTCCGGCCTTCCTGTGTTAAGTTTGCATGTTCTCCACGTGCTTGCGTGGGTTTTCTCCGGGTCCTCCAGTTAACTCCCATATTCCAAAGACATGCATGGCAGGCTGATTGAACACTCCAAATTGTGTCTAGGTGTGAGCATGAGCTCAAATGGTTGTTCGTTTCTGTGTGCCCTGTGATTGGCTGGCAATCGGTTCAGGGTGTCCTCCGCCTACTGCCCGAAGACGGCTGGGATACGCTCCAGCACCCCCCGCGACCCGAGTGAGCATAAAGCGATTTGGAAAATGAATGAATGATTATCTATCTTGACTCACTTTGACAGTAAGTAACTTGCCATACTCTGTTTATTTTTATTTTAAAAAGGGACAATGCATACCAATGAACATTTGCACATGCCCGGATTATAGTCGTTGGCTCTATCCACCTGTAGTCTCTTGGCACGTTTTCAAAATTAAAATTAATGAAGCGCTCAACGTGTGTATTTATGAGTCGTTACTCCAGCATGGCAGGATGAACCAAAGTGGGACGTTAAAATCGTACAACAATATGGTTCTGCATCGATGGAGGAAATGGAACTTGCATATAGTCCACACATGGCCAAAATTGTTGGTATCCCACTGTTAATGACAAAAAAATTATTATTTATAAAAGAAAGAGAAATAATCGTAGAAATAAATATAGATTTTATTTAAGTGAGTAGGAATTGCTCTGGATTCCGTCTTGTATATCTTTAACAATGCAAACTTATACCTCATTCAATATGAAATAATACATTGATACGATGTCACAGGACAGAAAATGGCATAATTCACTGCGAATACAGAAACATGCACTCAATGCACATAAAACACAAGTGACAAATAAACTTGCACACCTTTATGATTCTGTTCACCTTTCTGTCAATTCTGGAGAAAGGTGACACAATCACTCTCTGCCCTCTTGGACTGCTTAGAACCGTGACCATTCTCCTTCTTACTGCCCTCTCTTCTGTCATTGTCTGTGCGCTCCATGCTCCAAAATCAGATGGAGACACTCACTTTTATGTACAAATGCAGTCAAATCTGAAACTAGCATTCATTGTTTCTTCTTATTAGTTTGTTTATTTGTATCATTGCGTAACTTTAAAAAAAGTATCTATCAAAAAAAAAAATCACAACCTCAGACTAAACATTTGGCAGACATGTTGCCAGTTTATTGTCATTTCTATCCCAAGAATAAATTGGGAGCTTCAAATATGACCATGTAGAAATAGTTGTTCTGATTTTATTATTGCCAATGTTTTATGGCATGTGTTTTGTGGTATTCTTTTTAGTTTCTGTTAAATGTTCTGTAAAGTGCCTTTGTTACAGTTGCAAATATCGATGGATTGTATATTGATACATTCCTCCACAGTTCCATTGGTACTCTCAGCGTGGTGTCTTAGTGCGCGTCACAAAACGCAGTTAGAGGCCATTTATAATCAGCCTTGGCCCGAGTTTATTAAGTCGTGTCTGCGAGGCACAAGGGCCTGCATTATTTGTTCCAGTGTGCTGCACTCACGGGTCCTTCTCTGCATGTTTATCGGAATTCTTAGATTTCCTATTAAGTTATGTACTTAACAATAAAATAATTGTAGTGTGGCTATTTTAATAATCAGGTTGACGTCAACAATTTGCTTAGTTTATTCCTTGAATAAATGCGTTTCCAACTATTTATTTTTGAATCTCTAACAGATGCCTCCTCTGTCCGACCATTTTTGGTTCCGGCTGATTCTCTTATTGAACTTCCTGGCATTAAGCAAAAATGCCTCAACTAAATTTGTACTTCATAGTAGAGTTGCCATATTTAAGTGGGTTTGGTTCAGAGGTCAGCAACCTTTTTGAAACAGAGAGCAATGTCTTGGCTGCTGCTTACTGTGAAGGGCTATCAGTGTGATGAGCTTGAAGACAAACTAAAAGTTACCACCGCCCCTAACACACATTGGACCTTACACGTCCTCAAGAAGCATCGCAATACCATGGAATTATCTTTTCACTACAGACCACAACTCCCACATTCGTTTTCTTTTCAAGATGAGCAACAACATTAAAAGCATTGAAGAGAGCCTTCCTGATAAGGTCCATTTAGGGGTGCTGGAGAGGAGAGTCCGTCGGGAAACAGAATCTCAAATTCAGGAGGAGCATTGTGGTTTTCGTCCTGGCTGTGGCCCAGCTGTTTACCCGTGGCAGGGTTCTCGACAGTGTTTGGGTGTTCGCCCATCCAGTCTACCAATCTATGTGTTTTGAGGACTTGGAGAAGTCATTCGACCGAGTCGCTTCTGTGGAAGTAAGGGGCACCAAAACCCCCGATATAGACTTTTCGGTACCTGAATGACCGGTGTCAGAATTCAGTCTGCGTTGTCAGCAGTAAGTCGGATTCTTTTCCAGTCAGAGTTGAAGTCCACCAAAGCTGCCCTTTGTCACAGATTCTGTTCATAACCTCGCTGCAAAGAATTTCTCGGAACAACCAAAACGTTGGGGGCTGCGGTTTGGTGGCATCTGTCATGAGTCTCTGCTTTTAGCAGATGATGTGGAACTGTTAGCGTCATCGAGACATTCTCACTGGTTCTTCTTGACAGGCCACCAAGGGTTGAACAACTTCTTCGAATTAAAAAGGAGGAGTTTGTCTCTGTCCAAGGAGATACTCACATATAAGGATTCCCCACTACAGAATGTTGTAATTTTACACCGCCCTTGGCAGTCTTGCTTCCTTTAGGCCTTTTGCACAATTTTCAATCCATAAAATATGTTGTTTTTTTTTTTTTAAATCTGTGACAGACCCTACACATAAAAATTGAAAATCTAATATTTAACAGTTCCGACAGTTTCTGGTTGTTTTGTCTGTGGAGTGCTCTGAAAACGCCAAGCGCCACACACATTACGATTCTGTCCCAAAAGCTGAAAAGTACTTCAATTTAATGGAAAATTGGCTCATAAAAGACCACGCTTGTGCCCCAATTAGTCCATTAAATCAAGGTGCCACTGTATCCACTTCATTCCTATGTCCCATGAGCCTTTACATGAAATAGGTACGCGACTTCTGGTCGAGGGAAACCAGCGTTTTGTTTCCATGGCGCTGTGTGATGGTGTTGTGCGAGTCCACTTTTTATGACAGTTACCGACTTTAACAATGTGGGTAGGCCAGTTGTTGGAGCTCAGAGAAGAGGAAATATTTCGATGCGGCTTCCTGCTTATGTAGTGGGGTCGGAGGACGACATAAAATAGAGTCCAGCGACAAGATACAGTCACATATCTAACTGCTTTCCGAATTCTATCACTTCAGACGTGATGATAAAACTCGAAATATAGAATATTCAATATTTTTTATAAAAGCAAGAAAGAGTTGATTTCATCACAGTTATTTGTGTAATGTGTATTGTTTACCTGGTCGGCTGCGCATCCGTGAACTTCCGGCAGCCCCACGCAGTCATGTAATGGCTCCGGGCCAGCAGGCCACCGTTAATGTCGAACCCCGGGTGTGTGAAAGCTGTATGGCTGACTGACTGTATTGATGTCAGTTGAGATGATATTCTAACGGGGGCGGGGGGCTCCAGTTTGTCCAGAGCTGCCTTCTTTCTGTGTGGAATGACATGTGGAATTCAGACAAGGATATTATTGGGGCCCGCTGCTTTTTGATCGTTAGTCCTCCTAAGAACTTTGCACACCTCATACAGAGCGAGAAGGGAGGCTCTTGCTATTCAGTCCGATTCGGAAGTTATGTTATATTGATCCATGGCTATTATTTGGGTATATGCCAACAGTCTTCCCATGGCCCATTAGCACTACACTGGAATGGAAAAGTTCACATTTCAGCAAACAAGAGACACTGCATTGTTGTGTGCCTTTGTGTCAGTAAGTACAACAGAATTCATGGTTTAAAAAAAAAAAAGGTTATACATTTCCCGCACAAAAAGAGATTTGACATCAATGTATCATGTGCCTTAACACATGACAGTGTGAATGTTGAGTGCCTCATTTGGCAGAACAAAGAGCACAAAGTATTTGATTCTTAAATCCCCCTGCGGCTCTTTGTCAGCATCAATCAGGTCGTATGCCATGTGGCTTTTCTGCTTCAAACTGAGAATCGGCTTCTTGTTGAAGAAGAAACTCAGCTAGGTAAGAGATTTTCTCTCCACATAAAAAAGGCCATTGTCTGAAAAAAAAAAAAAAAAGAAACCGTAATCATATAACTCATACGAAGACAAGATGAACGTCATAGTGCGAAACAGGAGTGGGAGTTGTTTTCACAGAGACGGGATGGGACTTGATGTTCATTTTTTATTTATTTTAATACGATCCGGGACTGTTACGTGACGGAGTTTTTCGGTGGGAGTCGGTCACCCTCCACTTTAAAAATGTCCGGCTGTGTAGTTGTGTCCCATTGTAATGTGTCGTGATTTACTTGACCTGTTTTTACCACCAGCTTCGTTTGTAGTCCAACATTTGTCCATACATCCATGATGTGTGCCACTTATCCTCACGAGAGTCGCTGGGCGTGATGGAGTCTATACTAGACGTCTTTAGGCAGGAGGCAGGGTACACCCTGAACTGGTTGCCAGCCAATCACATGGCACACATTTTCCTTTTTTTTCTTTTTTTTTTTTTTTTTCCCCAAGGCCACCTCCATTGTGATGTCCGGCGAACTTGCGGCTGTTCAGCGAGCGATCGAAATTGGCCTGGCTAATGCCTCGGTCCACAGATGGGTCTCCATTTTACTTGGATTATTATCATCGTCATCATTATTATTATTATTTATCTAGACATACCTCCATGGTGATGCTGCTAGACCTTGTGTATGGCTGTGTCACATAAAGCCGAGCGATGTATTTGTATCGTGTGAATATTTAGGAAGCCATTGTTCACGAAATGTGCCTAATTCTGGTTCCGAAATGCAACAGCGTTTCTCCAAAAAGAAGCTGAAGATGTTCAGTAGTCCTTTGAGATTGGCATCTGAGCTGAAGTTTTATATTTGCAAAGCTACAGGCATGTTGTTGCCATTTACCGGAACATTTTTTTTTCCTGAGTTGAGCAGGCCTGTTGAAATCATGAAGTAAGCGGGAACTTCGACTTCGTATCCTCTTGGTTTTTTTTTGTGTGCGTGTGGGTTTTTTTTTTGGGGGGGGTGAAAAATTTGTCTCTAAATTATACACACAAATACGTATCAACATGCATTTTTGAGATTTTTTTTGTGAATTGTGAATTTTCAATGAGCATGATGTATTTTTGTCACAAAATCATGGCGTTTCAAGATATTTTCACACACACGTCTGAGAAATTGTGGTATGTGGAAAGGCCTTCCTCCGAAAAACACACTAAAACATTTATTTTAAAACATGCTTTTATCGGATTTCCTATGATGTGTTTAGCTAGGAAACAAAATACAACTGTCATTTGTTTCCTTTGAGCAGAAGACGTCATTCTTCTCCTGCCTATGACTTCTTCTACGATGGTGCAGCAGTGGACAAACTCAAACGATGCCAGAGACTCCTATTGACCAATGCTATGCATGATGAAACAGTGGAAAAAGTATAGATTTTTGTTGGAATGGGACCTTTAGTTCATTCTCAAGTGTTACGATCACACACTGAGTCATGGGTTTGGCTTTCCAGACACATGCTTGCTAATTGACAAAACTGACAACATTTTTTGGAAATGAAACTGACAAATGAGTTTAAGAGTTGCTCACAGCAGATCAGAAACATTTTCATCCATTAGTATGTATAATCAATGATTGTGAAATATTGAAGCTTGTACAATAGAAAGTTTGATCTCAATCTTGATACTTACCGGACCGCGCCATAGACGTGCCCACAAAGACGTATTTGCGAACTAAAGAAAAAAAATTGCTTTTGCGAAAACGGAGTTCAAACTCCCTGTTACCTGGAAACCTAATAGGGTTTCTTCAAGCCAGTTTTGCTCTCTAGCATTTGGCTTGGAAAGTTACTGTAATTCAGTATTTTTCCAAGCCAAATGAAATGAACACATACACTCCGAGGACATGTAGGAGATTCTTGGCCCTGTTCTGATAAACATCTCTACCAAACATGTGAGTCTGTAAACACTCACCAGCCATATCATTTTCACTTACTTTTTACACAATAAACCTCTCCCCCCACCCCTCAAGTTGACTGATTGCAGTGGCGCTCAAATGAAGTAAAGATGATTTTCCCATATATACAATCCAATACCCTTCCAAAAGGCACCTTCCTCAATGACCCAAAAAGCACACATCCTTTCTTACAGCATCTGTAAAATGACTGCACGGGTTTTAGACACTTCAAGAAAACAAAAATGACTGTATGCGTTTGCTTCACGGCACGGAAGCTGCCCCCAAAACAGCAGGGACTATTCAGTGTTTCCATTCTCAAAAGCTGAGGTTAGACATGATCATAAATGAAGGTGGGCGATATGCGGGTGGACCTGCACGCTCACTTTCACACGTAAAACGGAACATGAGGTCCTACGGCTACGGCAACGATGAGGCAACAACTTTGCTGGTGTAGTGGTTTGACCTCAATTTAGTCAAGGTAGTTGTCCTACAGATGAGCTTTTTGTAAATAGTACTGTGACCTTATCCATATTGTATTTATATTGCACTTAATTGAACTGTTTTTTCTTTTCTCTTCTTTCTTCTTTCTACCCATAATCTTGCTGCTGAAGGCTGTAAATTTCCCCAGTGTGGGACAAATAAAGGATATCTTATCTTATCTTACCTTAAATAAAGAGACATTTAAGCAAAGCAGTTTGCGGAGCCACATTTATGCTTTGAAAGGCACGTTTGCTTGAGAAAGGTGGAGTGCCCAAAAAGCTGATGTTTTGAAAAATCCCAAAGGGAAATGTATGATGGTGCCTCAGAGATGCATGAAGAAGATGGAACATGATGTGTGACAAGTTAGAGCATTTTACGGTCTTTTGTTTTGGCTCTAGGGGAGTTCGAAAATAGTTTGATAGGAAGAAAGACATTCACTGTCCAATTGCTGCTTTAATTTCTCTAAAAAATGGGCTGCCAAATTGCTGTTTAAAAACATCTTAATATAACCTCATGGCATTTTGTTCCAAAATGGACTCGTCCGTTGTTGGACCTAGTCTAACCCAGGGTTAAATGATTTATCATTTTGGGACCAAAATTGCAATGTCAGACAATGCGATTTCAAAATCGTCAAAGCTGTGCTTTTTTTTCCTTTTTTTTTTTTTTAAGGTCTCTTATCCACCATGCTCACCACCCACCTGCTTGCTACTGTGGACAGCTCAGACTAACTGGCTCCAAACCGGTTTAAAAAGAAAAAAAAAAGTTGCATCCATGTCACGCTCCCGCTGTCACACATACTGCCGGAAATAATTTCTTTTGATCCTGCCTGGCAATGCTACCTGCTAAGCCTGCTAGCACAGACTTTATTGACTGTATGTCCTGTGTCTGTCTGCAGCAGTAGCAAGGAGCTGCATAATCTGGATCCTTGCCTCCGTGGTGACAAATAACCTATCCTATTTACAAGTAGCGCTTTCAGCGAGGAGTAGTCCACCGAGCAATCCAGTAGCAATAATTGTAGTACAACTTTAGGTGTATAATTACACAGAAAGTCCTTGAGCGCTTTAAAGTAGGGGTCCCCCAACCTTTTTTGCCCCACAGACCGGTTTATGTCAGACAATATTTTCAGGGACCGGCATTTAAGGTGTGGCGGAAATAATACAACAAAATAATATGATATGAGCTGCATGAAAACTGTGGCGTTTTCGAAATATAATAACAATAATAATAATCGCGATGGTAATGTTTAATGCCTTCAAAATACGATACAATGCAAATTCAAAGTGCATGAAAATGACGACTCACCACAGCCCCGAGCTTGATTTTTCTGCAACCAGACGGTCCCATCTCGTGGTAGTAGGAGACGATGACACCTCAAGTGTGTGTTTTATGTCCAGTCTACTTCGTAATTTTGTTTTAGTCGCCGTTGCTGCAGAAAACCCCCGCCTCACACAGGTAGGATGTCGGAAATAGCAACAGTGCTATTGTGGCGATCTCGGAATATTCAGCCATAACTTTAATCCAGTTGTCTCGAACGTCCTTTTAAGGCCGCCGTCATTTGCAATCTCCAGCAGTTTTTTTACTAATTTTTTAAGTCTTTCTTTTTTTTTTTTTAAGCGTAATCGGTCACGTGACGCAGAAGCGTGGTTTGACGCGTGTCAAGCGTGACAGAGACGGATGTAACGGAGAATCCGGTAATTTTTCAAAATAAAACATCTTTCGTATTCCGAAATAAATAAAACGGAATTAAGGAATTAAGTTCTTTCTGTGCGGCCCGGTACCAAATGCCCTGCGGACCGGTACCGGTCCGCGGACCGGTGGTTGGGGACCCCTGCTTTAAATTGTCTGGTTCTGTGAAATATTGATCAACGGCAATTGTTCAAGTATTTCGAGAGCTGGAGCTACAATGATTATAGCGGTAATACTGTTCCACAGAGGCGTGCAAAAATGCAAAGAGCCACTCTAGATTTGAGTTACTGTTTAGGGAGTTAATGGCGAGTGGGAAGAAGCTGATTGAATGTGTGCTGGTTTCGGCGCGCATGTTTCGGTAGCGCTTACCTGAGGGGAGTAGCTGGAAAAGGTGGTGGGCAGGGTGTGGGTGGTCCAGTAGGATTTTCCGTGCCCTTCTCTTGGTTCTTGCGGTGTGCAAGTCTTCGAGAGTGGGTAGGGCGGTGCCAATGATTTTTTTTCCGCATTCCTAATTATCCATTGCAGTCAGATTTTGTCCTTTTTTTGTGCCGGCCCCAAACCAAATTGTGATGGAGGAACACAGGATTGATTTGATGACTGCTGTGTAGAACTGTCTCAGCAGCTCCCGTGGCAAGCCGTGTTTCCTCAGCAGCCTCAGGAAGTACATCCTCTGCTGGGCCTTTTGCAGGATGGAGTTAATGCTTCAAAGAAATCTGGCTCGGGGACAGCCAGAAGTTATGAACAAAAAATTTGCACGTATCTAGACATAAAATAAGATCATCGGCTACACGAGCAATTTAGCATATGCTCGAACACCGGAACACATTAGTCAACAACAAAAAAGGCATCTGTAGTTTACGACCTGAGAGATCTGAACACTTGGCACATTGTTATTGTTGGTTTGTGACTGTAAGCGTGCATCCGTCAGCAACAAATGTCTGTGTGGAAACCTGAACATGACCAACAGTGGTTCCAGTTGGCACCATATTTATTTATTTTTAGTTATTAAAAACTTTCAACGCATGCATTTTTGAACCGCCTTATGTGGTTGACACAACCCAGTTGAAACTTCTCCCACTATCAGAGCCAAACCACCGCAAGATTCTCATCAGTTGACATCTCCGTTAGTGTCTTCAAGACATGTGGTTGCAAGTTCAATGACAAAACCACAAAATCTATCAATGAACTGCAGCCTAGGATGTCCTGGCTCAAGGGCATGTATGGACACCCTCATGTTTGTACATGGTGTTTGTGTTGGACAATCTTTGACTAGCACAGGATCAATCAATCAATCAATCAATCAATCAATCAATCAATCAATCAATCAATCAATCAATCAATCAATCAATCAATCAATCAAACTTTATTTGTAAAGCGCTTGTCATACCATGGAATTGACCATGTAATTTAAAGTGCTTCACATTGTTAAAAATTGTTAAGTGGATAAACACAAACAACAATTAGGACCCATCCTCCGACCTGAAGGCAGAGGGAGGCTCCCCTCTCATCCATTGGGATGAACGCCAATGTACAGGCATCGAGCCACGGGTTAATAAGTATGCCAACACCTGCTCGGTGCATCTTTCCATGTGCAAGTCCATAGTGGAGGAGAGTCCAATCCCTCTGAAGAGGACAGGTCCCAGAGCACAAGCTACGTGTCGAGGCAAGCCCGATTATATCCAGGGGGAACCTCGCACACCAGCTCGGGCTCTTTACCTGCTAGAAAGGTGTAATTCCATCTCCCTAGAGCCAGCTTCTCTAGCCGGGGATCAGACCACCAAGGTCCCTGCCTCTGGCCACAGCCCAGCTCGCATTGCACCCGACCCCTATGGCCCCTATGAACCTTTGAGAAGGAGGACCCATGTGGTCCCTTTGAGCTGAGCCTCGCCGGGCCCCATAGGTGCAGGCCCGGACACCAGGCACTCGCCTTCGAGCCCCATTTCCAGGCTTGGTTCCGGGGGGGGGGGGGCGACTGTGACCCACGTTCGGGCAAGGGAAAATGTCTTCCAATGTCATTTTTCATCATGGGGGGTCTTTGGAGCCATGCTTTTTCTGGTCCCTCACCTAGGACCTATTTGACTTGGATGACCCTGTCAGGGTCATAAAGCCCCCCAGACAACTTAGCTCCTCGGTTCATTGGGAAACACAAACCCCTCCACCGCGATAATGTAGTGGCTCAGTTCGGGGACTCACAATTTAAAATCAATATTAAGTCGTGATAATGATCGATTATGATGATCGATTATCAATCGATTATCGACCATCTACACCAGGACCACTGGTGTAGATGCTCGTATCAATGGGTCACAACCTTGATGCAGTTATTGTAAGAAAAAAATTTGCAATGGTACAAAAAGATGAACGTAAATCTTAATATGATATCTAATATGAAAACAAATGCAACACAAAAATTAAACTGTAGATGAAAAAGTCATCACATTTGCGCTACAATTAAATTACATTAAGGGACACCTACAGCAAAGGTGTCCCCTCTGAGAAACCTGATCATAATCCTGATCATAATCCTGATCATTTGAATTAGGTGTGTTGGAGGAGGGATGCGTCTAAAACATGCTCGACAGGATCCCTTGAGGACTGGAATTGGACACCCCTGCCTTCCAGGAATGTTACTGGCCCTTGCTTCTTGACTACAAAGTCTGAAAATGCGTTGTGCTTGAAATTAGATCATTTTACAATTATATTTTTTATCAGACTGAATTTCAGATTCCAAAATTCAAAAATATCAAATTGTCACTAATGGAATTCTTTCATTACTTTTTATTCTGGACTATTTGTGTCATCTTGGGAATCTGCCTTGTCTCATTGAAGCGTTGAAATTGGCACATGTAGTCATGAAACTCCTTTTTGTGTGACGGGTGATTAGAATACATGACTTCCTGTTGACGATCAGCGGCATTCTTAATGGCTTATATGCGTCGACTTTGCTGTTCCTTCCTGTCCTTTGACAATATTTCCATTTGAGGGCCACTGTTTTTTTAAATAACCCCAAATATTCGTGCTGTTTGATGTGGCAACCATACTAGGTGAGTCAAATGGACCATGGAAATGATGCTTGAAGGAAAATTCCCTTTTGGGTTGAACCGACCATATCTAGGTTGCTGATCCTCATGGGATTTCCCCTCTGAACTCAGCACAAACACGATGATTATAGAGTTATGTATTGCCCTAACCTGTGACATAACCCTCCTTTTAAATACTCTGATATGACTGAGCTAATATTGAGACAACATGATGGCACTCTTTATTGGGCAAATAAAGCTTTCTTGATGCGAACTAACAAATGGCCGGATCCCATTCAGTTTTGGATCAGCCTGCAGTCATTTGAGTACTAACACAAAAGTAAACAATTCTGCTTTCAAAGGGAGATTCCTTCAGGTAATTTGTCTCGAAATCTGTTTATTATGAGCACCACCATGCACTAAGTGGGTGGTATTGTTTTCGTTCTTTTTATTTGGTGGCTTACCAACAATTTCCATGAAAGTTTGTGCACAGGCAGGAGGAGGCATAAATATTTTAGGGATATGAGGCAATGCTTCTCGATCTCCTCATTTAATAGCGACTACTAAAGATGATGTCACGTCATTCCCGCGCATAATAAATGAACCGTCTGCATGGCTGAATTACTACTATCACCTCATATGGCAACTTTATGCTTCATGTTTCAAGTGGGATTAAAATCAAATGTAAAGACAACAACGGTTACTCAAAAAAACTTTGCAGATTCACGGACAATATCAGTGGTCTCCCGGGCTCTCCGTCCCACCTGCACGGAATTTTATATTGGGCTTTTGACGACGTATAGGTCAGATATGAGTGGATGAGCGTTCATACCGCAGACGCATCACAGACATGTCCGATTTATATCCACATACGAAAGAGGCTCACGATGGATTTGAAAAATACGCAATTGTACTGTTCACACTGCTTGAAAATATCCGATATGTGTGAGCTATGGGGCAAAACGAAAAATAAATGGAATTGAAGTGAGATTCCACTGCCTTGCTAAACTGACGACCCGAGTTCAGAAGGGGGGGTAAGTTAAAATTCTGATTTAAAGGTAACAATTTTGTGATTGTTCTTTTGTGTATCAAGCGCCCACAAATAAAATGTATCAGAATCAGAATCAGAATCATCTTTATTGGCCAAGTATGTAGAACACACAAGGAATTTGTCTCCGGTATAACACGCTGCATTAGTATCATCATAAACAAGGACATGACAATGACATTTCGTAATGTGGGTGGACTGCAGTGCGGTGGTACCACCCAGTGACAACTGTTGGGCAATGTGCAAAGTATCAAGCAGAGCTAAAGTGATCAGTGGTAGAGTGCAATACTATGACAGTTTGTACAGTTGGTGCAGAAAATCATTGAACCATTTTAGAGTGACCAGTAGCAATATGTGTTGCACAAGAAGAGTGACTACGTCAGTGACTGTTTAGGGAGTTAATGGCTCGAGGGAAGAAGCTGTTTAAGTGTCTGCTGTATTATTATTATTAGCCCAGTTTTACAGATTTTTTTGCCAGCTGATGACAAAGTGTGCATATCGTGACAAAAATCAGCCACGCAGATGCATACACAAAACATCCCACTTGTTCAAATCGTTTGCTAGCAAGCACCACAGAAATGGAGTGCCGCCGTGTGTTTGTTTTAAAAAAGATTGTCCCATAACCCCTTTCACAGACATGGATAGTTAGCAATTTTTATTTCAAACACGCACAATAAATATTAAAAAAATAAGTAGAATAATAGACAAACGGAAACATTTGCAAAACAGAAAACATTTTAATGTTTTACCCTTATTCGTACTGTACCTCATTATTCACAAATAAAAACCCCATGGCGTTATCTGGAAAATGCTGTTTTAAGTATTTAGTCGATATTGCAAATATGTTCGAACGACTTAGAGTCAAAATGTTTTTTCCCACATTGGCAGTTCCAGGCTTTCAGCCTTATTGTTGTGATGTGTATCATGCTTTTATTGGGGAAAAAAAAAACTGAGAGAACCTCTCAAGTAAATAAAGATAGCAAATTCGTCCACCCGCAAACTCCCCACCCCCTCCACCATCCCAACATATTGGTCATGCCACCCCTTAGCTCCGGGGAAGAAAAAAATCCTGGCGCCGTGCCCGGTTAAAGGAAACATGTCAATCCCGGCGGCGTGTGTGCGGAGAAGCGATTGAGGTCTCCGTATGGTAGCAAGCCTGCCTTTATACACCAAAATTATCCGGTTGGACTTTCAAAGTAAAATCAATTTACTGCAGTAGGTATTTCATTTGAATTGAATTACATGTACACCCGGTGAAATTTCCAGATTTAAGTAGACAGGATCACACATATTTTAGAGCTGTTGATTAATGCTTACGTGACAAAGCAGGTGCTCAAGGATCAGGGTATGGATGTCGAACTGGTAAGATGTTGTAGTTTAGATGCTTCTATTAGGTTACATATAAGGTTACATATCATTTATTCATAAAGTCTCATTCAAATATAAATAACAATTGCTGCTTTATATTTGGAATGAACAAGTGTTCAATTGTCAACGCTTGGATTTATTTAGTTCTCCTCCCAAACAAACGACATTTAAAATATGAAATGTGTATTTTGGAAGTCCTCTACGGTGACTGGGCTCAATGCTCCTCTTGAGGCGCAACCATAAGGAGTGCGTTTATTTTAATAGCAGACCGGATGTGGGATGTGATCTAAAAACTTGACGTCATCCAAGACAGGACAACCTGTTGCGCTCTTGTCTACTCCGCAGTCTCTGTACACGCGTAGAGAAAACAGGCATGAGCGTGGAGAGCAAGTGATGACAATCCCTTGAATGAACTCTTCGGAGGCTATTTCTTGATCGGATTTTCTATCATCTCACTCAGCCAGCATTGGAGCCGGGCGCACCTGACAGAAGTGTGACGGCATTGGGGATTAAAGACCGGTAAAAGGTGCGTGTATCGGTGTTTTCCCACGTTCAAGTTTCACTTTCGTCAGGTGCAATTGTGACTTATTGGGTATGAATGGGATTTTAATGTGTAAACACGGTGTTGAGCATGGATTTAGCAACCAGGATTTACAAAATTCTTGGCAGCTGTGATGTGACCTAAGTCTAAAGTGTATAATACATATATTTGTATATTGCTTAAATACCTGCTAGACGTGATAATCAATGTCTTGATTAATTGACTGTGAAGAATAATTTGTCGAGTTGGTTGTGTGGAATTGGATACTGATTTAAATGTGTCATTTGAGACATTGGAGCGCACTGTTTGGCTAGTAGGTTATCATTTCATTTGCTACTGATTCTCAACTACGTTTTTAAACTTAGTGAAAGTTTTGAAGCATTTGGATATTGTTGTGAAAAAAAGGCTATCATAAAATTACAGATTTTAATGTGGGTAATAGAACGAAATACCTGACTATGTTTTTACCACACAATGTAAAAAACGGAAAACTAGGAATATAGAAAAAATCCCCCCTGTGATTGGCTGGCAAACTAGTTCAGGGTGTACCCCGCCAACTGCCCAAAGTGACCCGGGATAGGCTAAAACATGCCTGCAACCCTCGTGAGGTAAAGCAGACTAGAAAATGGATGGATGGGTGGAAAAATACTCATTTTGGTCAATCAAGAAAATGTCAAATATAAATATGCAGGAAAAAGTGATTGCGAGTATTGATTCCTGATATTGTTTCGATCATTCATCTTTTCTAATGAACCATTTCAAGCTTTTTTTTAAGGATGTAACTGCTTTAAACATGTATTTCGTTCAGGTTGCCGTCCTGAAGCCGAAATGACCATTAATTTGATCATACAACTCATTCCCATGAAGTTACACACAAACTCAAAAAAAGCCTCAACTCGGCCTGAAATTGCATTGGAACAAAAAAACTAAAAATGTGTGTCACGCCTAAACCAAAGGAGTTACGCACACAGTTCAACATGTATTTTGTTCAGGTTGCCCTCCTGAAGCCGAAATGACCATTAATTTGATCATACAACTCATTCCTATGAAGTTACACACAAACTCAAAAAATGTGCTCAACTCGGCCTGAGAATGCATTTGAAGCAATAAAAACTAAAACGTGTGTCACGCCTAAACCAAAGGACTTATGCACACATTTCAACATGTATTTCGTTCAGGTTGCCCTCCTGAAGCCGAAATGACCATTAATTTGATCATACAACTCATTCCCATGAAGTTACACACAAACTCAAAAAAAGCCTCAACTCGGCCTGAAATTGCATTGGAACAAAAAAACTAAAAACGTGTGTCACGCCTAAACCAAAGGAGTTACGCACACAGTTCAACATGTATTTTGTTCAGGTTGCCCTCCTGAAGCTGAAATGACCATTAATTCGATCACACAACTCATTCCTATGAAGTTACACACAAACTCAAAAAATGTGCTCAACTCGGCCTGAGAATGCATTTGAAGCAATAAAAACTAAAAATGTGTGTCACGCCTAAAC
>CAAKHF010011745.1:0-38814 GCA_901007745.1 Hippocampus kuda
GTGATTGTTCATTTTGTGGAATATACCCTGAAACAATGGTTCACTTGTTCTGGCAATGCCAGTATACCAACACATTTTGGAAAATTGTATCCAGATTTATCATTGAACATATTGACTCTGACTTTATGCTATACTGGAAAAATGTACTATTTGGGTTATATGAAAGTAAAGGAAAAAACACTAAACAAACCTTCATTATAAATTTAATAATCATTCTCGCTAAGTTCCATATCCACAAATCCAGATGGAATAACTCAAAACCTCTTTTCTTCATTTTTGAAGCAGAAACAAAACAGTACCTGAGTTCTATTATGAACTCCAAAAACAAGAAAGCTGTTAAGACTCTTGCTATATGCTCCTTATTTGAAATTTTTGTCTAAAAATCCCCTGGCTTTTTTTTTTTTAATGAGTGTAATATGTGTATATATTAATATGTTCGTTTTGTTCTCTGTTTGCTGAGAATTGTATTCTGACTTGTTCAATAAAGTTTATTTGGGGAAAAAAAAAGGATTGTAACGACCACACATTTACCTACATTTTATGGAGAGCTTGTCCTCATTCAGCTTGCGGTTTGCGGGGAAGGAGGGCTGGGCCGATCCCATGTGATTTTGGTCAAGGGGGCAGGGGAAGGAAGTGGAGGACACAACCTGTTTTCGTCACTGACCAGTTCCAGGGCTCATTTAGAAAAATAACCATGAGCACTCACATTCAAACACATTCATTCTGCATGCAAATCCAAATGTTCGCGACACACTACAGAAACACACAAATTACTCCTCCGTACCTTACAGTGAGGCCAATTCAAATCTATATAAAGCTGTCGTCCCAGCATGTAAAGCATAATTTTCTTCACTTGATGTGCAGCATTTTTCCTAGCTACCAAATTCCAACATTTAAAAACACGAATTTGAACAAGTTAAACTGATCAAATGTAATCAACTCTACTTTTAAATATAATTCCTCGCGATTAGGGGTACCAATGGTGTTTCCAATAAGTTAAATTGGTGTTTTGGTTATAATGGAGTCGTAAGGAAAAAAGGTTTGTAAGGCATCCCCTAACCCAAAAACTGGGGAACTCATCCTTATGGCAATTTGGTCATCAATTAACCTACTATGGGTGTTGCTAGTGTGTGTGAGAAAGTCAGAGAACCCCTACGGAAGCACAAACAGAAAATGTGAAGTCCAGATCCAGAGTAGATTCAAAACTCAACCCTTACACATGTTATTCACTACTCGCCCATACTGCCCTACATAATATTCTCTAATAATAATCTACATCAAGACTCCCCAAATGACCAACCAGTTTTACATTTATTTGCAATTAAATACATTTAACATCAACGAAACACAGCTATGGCAAAATTAAAAAGGTGATAGTAATATGCAGTTCTAAAATCTAGACAATCTTAAGAACTCAAAACGCATCCGAGGCACCAGTTGAGGGCCTGTCTGAAGGCAGAATGAGCCGAAGCTGATGTAGATATTGTTGTTGCTGTGGTACAGAGAACCCTCACATTTTGGAAAATTGGGATTCACATCCCTGTCTTTCGTTTTTCACTGAAAAATTCACTCATTCAGTTTTTGTGCTCAGACCAGGAGGAATTTACTGTTTTTCACCCTCATCTGCATTTGAGATGCTCTGTTTTGTTTGGGGTCCTTAAATGCCCCTTGTGGAAAAATGAAGCTGATCATAAAAATTAAGTGGTTTGATAACCCGAATGGTATTACAACTTGCCCATATTTGATGACATTTATTTACTTCAATCTTGTGCTGTAAATGTTCATGATACTGTTGTCGCAATGTCTGCAAGTGGCGCACATGTTGCATGTATTGTTGCTGGGTCTCCTGACGATGTTTTGCGAGAACTTGAGTGCCAACGGCACCTGCAACACGAGTTTTCTCATGTCCAGACTGAAACAGTCAGCAACTCTTGTCCACATGATTTTCAAGTTGAATCATTGCATTTCTGAGCCCTCATAACTCATCTTCAAGCCAGGAGCCACATGGCATGGCTTCCGGATGACCTTTTTGTGGTCTGAGCAATGGCTGAGCACTGCTGGGTTCTGGCCTACTATTGCGGAAAAGGGCACTGTGCAGCGGTGAGGAAGGCAGCCATCATGCTGAAGTTAGGGGTGCTCCGAGGCCAAGTCCGAATCCCTTGGCCGTGTTTGTCTTCCATGCTTCATCTTCACGGTCAGGGTGCCCAACATCTCTTTTGTGCTCTCGATTGCCATCATCCTTGTCCCAAAAAGTTCTTACTTGGACCCCCCTCCTTCAAAACCTGCACACATGAGCACCAAATGTGTTTTGTTGAATAAGTAGCTTGAAGTAGTCGCTGATTGTGTAATGGTACGTTCACCTTTTTGATTGTGTGAATGGTTGTCTGTCACTGGTCCCAGGTTTACATGAAAAGGTTTGCATTCACCCATCTCATGATTAATTTCAATTTAATTTTGTACCTTACGTTTGTAATCAAAGATGAGAATGTATTTCATTCCTTTCCTTGCATTGTTGGTTAGTCTGCCACCTGGTGGCATAAAATTGATAAGTGAAACCTTTTGCCCATCAAATCAAGCTTCCCCTGATGTTCCAATTCAATAGTTTGCTGCAGTTGATAAATGACAATAAGACACAACAGTAGAAAAGTGACACGATAAAATCTTTCCTATCGTCGTATCTTCATATCGCTCAGCTCTAATGTCATCCTAAACTGATCTCATCGCAATGAGTACAAGAGCAGTGTGGAGAGGAGTAACTTTGTCCCAAACCTTTTTCAATCTCTGGATGTGGCTTGAAGCTTTTCTCGTGTGACTTGTACTCCACTTCATGAAATTGCATGCGGGCTCTTAGGTTGGATGGCAAGCTGTTTGTCTGCAGACAAAGGCGACAGTTAAAAGCGTGTTTTGGTTTATCATTGCGGCTCTTTTCTTTGCAACCACTTGCACCAGTGCAGACACGGGGGTCTGCTTGGTGGACTGCTCAGCAAAGGAAAGATAGTTGGCTTCGTGCAGCTTGAGCTTGTGACAACATTTAAGTTTTGAACAAAGGTAAATTTCTTACCACAATCAGGACAACGGAAGGGCTTCTCGCTGATGCGCAGATTGTGGCGTTCTTGAACCAGACTCTTGTATGTGAAGGTCTTGCCGCAAACGGGACACAGGAAAGAGCGGAGTCGCTCAGTGTGCTTGCGCCGATGGGCTTCCATGACGGAGCTGTGTGTGAAAGCCATGCCGCATTCTGGACATTCGAAGGGTTTGAGGACAGGGTGACATCGCTGGTGGCAGCGCATTGTCCTGTAGTCTGGAAAGCTTTGACCACACTCCTTGCACGTCCAGCTGCCCTCTTCTGAGTGGTGGAGCATGTGCTTCGCGACAGCACACCTTACTATGAACTCTTTGCGGCACAATGTACAATGATAAGGCATGTCATCTGTATCGGTGCATTGGTGACGCCTCAGTTTTGGCGCCGTTGGGAAAAAATTGTCACATTCTGCACACTGAAAACGAGCTTCCTCCTCATACTTTGGCTCCTCTTGATGCACATGTCTGTGTTTCATGAGGCTGCGACGATCCTTAAAGGAAAGTCCGCATTCTAAACAGTTGAGGGGAACGAGTTCATCCTTGTCTGCATGATAGTGGCGGTGAAGGTAGAACATCTCACGGCGGGGGAAGGACGTTCCACATTCGTTGCAGACCATACGAAACTTTTCATGCTTATTTGTTGAATCAATGTCTTGCCCATTGTCAGTCTCACCGTGATCTTCAATCACATAATCTATTGAGTGCACATCTTCCAGTCGATCCTCAGATAGTTCTTTCGCAGAGCTTGGTCGATCAGCCTTCTCATATAGTTCCTCGGCGTCAGAAAGAGCTTGCTTTCCTGGGAGCGTTTTCTCAGTCATCTCCAAAACTGAAAATTGAAACAAACTTTGATGCACTTAAACAAAATAACAAGTCGATACAAAACAAATAAATGTACAAACAGGGCAAATTTGATGATGAAATGATAAATTACAAGGGACTACTGTAGTTTGATAGGAAACTTATTACATGCCATTACTGAATATTTCCTGTCCCCCAAATGAAATTTCAATATCCACGTACTTGTGTAAATGATAGTTGTCGTGAGAATAAATGTAATTCCAGAAGAAGTAAAAGTTATTCCAAAAAAGTATTTAAAACCAACGCATCCCCTAAAAAAATATTTTACTTGTCCCTACTAATTTGCCTAATGTATTAAATCTAACTGATGAAATGAGTGCGCTGTGTATGATTTTGTTGGTGTACCTTCCTTGTGTTAAAAACGTTTTTGTTTAATGCACATTTTAAATAGTAACCAATTGTACTCGAAAATTATGTCTCTCAACATCCACATTCTGTTTCTTAAACGCTTTCAGGCAGCTATGGAAAAAGGGAGAGCTGAATCAACATCATCAAGCTAATTGGTCTGACCATGGGAAGACCCAAGACCCTCACTTCTAATTTTCATGTTTTTAGTGCAGTCATAATGGGTGTGCCATTCAAATTAGCGTAACCCTGCGACTCAGTTGATAAGCAGAAAAAGATGACACATTTTCTCCGTTTTAACAAAGTTTGTTTTTGACTTGTTAGCATAGGTTAGCATTTACTCGAGCAAAATACTCCTAACGTTAGTATTGATGTTAAAATTAAATTTGTATTTTTTAAAAAAACAATGTACTTCCTTTAATTTAAAGTAGATATAGTTAACCACATGTTCATGAGGTGCCTGCAGATTTATAATAAGGTTGCGCCAAACAGCAAAATATAAACAATAAACTGTAGGCTTTAGCGTTGAGATGGACGAAATCAAGTTATCTGTACATCTTTTTAACAAGACAAAAAATAAATACCGCCTCTTACACAAAACATGGGCTATACTGTATTTTACTTTTCGTGAAGGCTCAAGCTCACAGTAAAATACAACTCAACAGCACGTACCATTCTCTTCCGAGTCGTCCTCGGATTCGGAGAAGTCAAAGGTCCTCCGCGGTCCATCTCCTCGGGACTCGGCCATTTTTGGCTCCGATGAGTTACATATGCCGTCGTTGCCACTGTAGCGCCCTCCGGATGAATTAATAGTACTTGCCAGTGCAACCAAGTCAGTTTAGCATTGTGGAAAGTGCTTTACTTACTCACCAGAAAGTTCACGTCATTTCAGAGACTTGCGGCGCGGTTATGGTCGCCATATTTTCCCCCGATTGGATTTACGGCCTAGTGGACGACAGCACCAAGGTTTGTCAATTACCCAGCTCAAAACGGAAATGGCGTTATACCACGCGTCGATTTTCAAATTAAAACGCGGCAGCTGTCTGAGGGAAAGCATACTGTACCTCCAAGGTGGCCGAAAATAAGTATGGAAGTCAAGAAGAGTTGAAATTAAGTATGTTACAAATCACATTTTAAATGTCATTTGGATAAATAACAGAAAATATAATATGGCCATTAACTTGTAAATGAAGGTATATTTAGAAAAAAATGTCACAATTATATCTAATTATTATTATCCATCCAACCATCCATTTTCGGATCCGCTTATCCTCACAAGGGTCGCGGGGCGTGCTGGAGACTATCCCATCTGTCTTCGGGTAGTAGGCAGGGTACCCCCTGAACTGGTTGCCAGACAATTGCAGGGCACACGCAGACAAAAAATAAATAAATAAAAACCAACACATCCGCACTCACACTCAGACCTAGGGACAATTTGGAGTGCCCAGTCAACCTGCCATGCATGTTTTTGGAATGTGGGAGGAAACTGAATTACCCGGAGAAAACCTACGCAGGCACAGGGAGAACATGCAAACTCCACAGGTGAGCGACCAGTCTTACTTTTATTTGTGTGTTAATACATTATATATACCTAGAAAATATACCTTCTGCAAAACTATAAATATGATAGCAATATGCAATTATAGACAACAATCTACACACAAATTGCACTGCATGCAGGTGTATAATTGCCCTACATATTTATGTACAGTATGCTGTATTTCCACCCTAAAAATTTGACTCGAGCCGACTGTGATGTGAAAGCCTCAAGACTTTCTTGATGGTGCATATGAGCAAAAACGGGTGCTTTTTTTCTGTCTCAGAGCGCATTGAACGCAACACATTTTTAATGTGTTGCCAAAGCTGAAAAAGTATTCACCATGAAACTGTTAAAACACAGGCATGTAGTTACAATAGCAGTTGAAATACAAGATACAATACGCACAAAAAGTTAGGCATATTGGGCTGGTTGGTGAAATTTCAGAATGGCGCTCTCAACTTTACAGGTGAACACTATACTGATAAAATTTCAAAATTTTATTGGCAAAATCCCCAACGGGTGTTTGATCCATGACTGGACAGATAACAATAGATTTCTAGGTCTTTCTGTGACTCCTCCAGTGTCTCCGTTGCAAACTGCTTATGAACTCAAAAGATCATGGTCATTTCCCCATACTCTGTTTAAACCCTCACCATGGCAAGGTAATTGTTCATCAATATTTAGGAGTCATCGTGGTCTCATGATGTCAAAAATTGAACAATCGATATGAAACATTAAATAGTTTAACATGTGCACTGAAAACTTCAGAAAAGGTCTAATTATGTTCACCTGTAAAAGTTAAGAGTGCATTCTAGGTTCATTATGAAATTTCACCTGAAAGCTGAATATTCTTAGATTTCTGGGAGTAGTATGGTTGGTTATATTAGGGCTGAACAATAAATCGAATTCAAGTTGACATTGACAATGTCATCAAATGCAATTTTCAAATAGCAAAGGCTGCAATGTGGAAGAAAACTGCATCATGTTGGTCAGTTGGTAGGCTTGCTTTATTTTATTCAAAAGATGCTTTCTCGTTGAGGCCACATTTATCCTGTCAAGAGGAAATCCAGACCTGGATGGCACTGAATTTCTTGAATTTCAGTCAAAAGAAAACAGAAATGATGGTGTTTGGTTCCAGTGGCCCTTGTACATTCCATCCTGCGGACTTGGGCCCCCTGGCTCCTTATCTTAAGCCAACAGTCTCGAACTTGGGTCTTAAAATGGACAGTGATTTTAAGTTGGACCGGCAAATTGATGCTGCTGTAAAATCCAGCTTCTTCCATCTTACGCAGCTGGCTAAAGTAAAGCTTCTCCTTTCTCAAGGACACTTTGAAACAGTAATTCATGCCTTCGTCACATCTCGTCTGGATTACAGTAATGCCCTTTACTTTGGAGTCAGCCAATCCTCCATTAAGAGTTTCCAGTTGATCCAAAATATTGCTGCTTGCCTCATGATTGGTAATCATAAGAGGGAGCACATAACGCCTACTCTGGCATCCCTTCATTGGTCCACTATACACAATATACTGTACATACCAAGAACTAAGCGGAGGCGTAGAGGGGATTGAGCCTTTTCCATTGCTGGTCCCTCTTTTGGAATGACCTCCCGCTAAATGTTAGGCAAGTCCCCTCTCGCTGCTCATCTTTATTCTTTGGATTTTGACTCTGAGACTCGATTTCCAGTTTTACTGTTTTTGTGTGTTGTACCGTCTTCGTTATTATTGTTTAATTGCTTATTGTATGAATTATTTTTGCTCCATGTACAGCACTTTCTATACAGCGGTGGTTGTTTTAAAGTGCCTTATAAATACAGTTGAGTGGAGTTAACCTCTAAGACCAAGTGCAATAAATCTGATATTATAGATTAATTTGCTTAAATTGCTTGTTAGGTGAAAAAAAAATACACGTCAAGAAGACCTTGAAATATTGAGAGGGGAAAAAAAATTCAGTAACATTTTTCAAAAGTGTTAAGCCCTAACCGTTAACCATACTACTCTCCAAAAGTTAGACATTTCATTACATGACAATGTTGTTAATACAGTACAAGCTCTCTTGAAAAGCATGAACGTAAACACCAGCACCTTGAGTATATTCTGGACACGGAGCAAGTATGTCTTAAGTGGTCGAGTTGTTTCTCAACTCGATTACGGTAGTCAGGAGGTTTAATAGCATAAGAATATGTACAGTTGAATTTAAGGCCACCCTATAAGCTGACGTCTAATAGTTCTTTCTAAGGACAACTTTCAAGTGCAATTGGTATTTCTGAAGCAAAACTCCAAATACTATAGCGATAGAAAAAAAAAAGATTCACTGTCACATCCTTACTGATCAAGTATGCAAAGTGTGTGCTTTTAACTGTCACCCGGTCCCTTCCGTCCTCAGCGTCGTCTCCTGCGCCTGTGATCGAAAGCTCTTCCTCGCCGCGGTTTCTGCGCGCACCCGTTCACGCCTGCGGGTGGATGCGAGGGAAACGTGGCTTGTAGGTCGGGTGACGACGGGGAAGGAACCATGGCTCCAGGAGAAGGGCTGCCAGAATGCCGAGTGAGCTGGACCTGATGTAGTTTGTGTTGTTGTACTGTGTGCTGTGGTCCTTCAATCTGTTGCTGTAAATGTTGTTCGACGTGTTGTTGCTGCGATACCTGCGAGTACTGCGTTTGTTGCACATGATGTTGTTGTTGTTGTTGTTGTTGTTGCTGTTGTTGCTGCTGCTGCTGCTGCGCCTCTAGCACGCCCAAAAGCCTCTGCAGGAGGACGTTGTTTTGCTGGAGACTGAGCGCCAACGCCTCTTGCGATGCAACGAGTGTTCTCATGTCCTGTCGGAAAGAGTCGGCGAATTCCCGCAAACTTTTGTCTACGCGATTTCCGAGCTGTATCGCTGCCTCTCCCAGTCCCCGTAGTTCATCTTCAAGCCAGGAGCCGCGCGGCGGGGCTTCCAGAGGTCCCTGTTGTGCTCCGAGCGACGGCTGGGGACTGCTGGGCTCAGGGCTGCCGTTGAGGAAAGGGGCGCTGTACAGCGGGGAGGGAGGCAGCCATCGTTCTGAGGTCGGAGGGGCGCCGATACCCAGACCTAATCCGAGGCCGAGTTTGTCTTCCATGCTGTTGTCTTCATCTTCACAGTCAGGAACCCCAACATCTCTATCGTGCTCTGGATTGTCATCATCCTTGTCCAAGGCATCCTTCTCGGAGCCCTCTCCTCCAAAACCTGAAAACATGAACATAAAATAAGTTTTGTGAGCAGGTAGCTTGAAGCAAGGCCCAAGTTCCCACACACAGGGTGTGCTAACTTTTGCAATCAAGAGCCACACTTGTTTTTAATGAACCGAAGAGCCTGGTCATTGAGGAATTAAAAAAAAAAAAGTGAAATAATGTATTTTACCGCTAACAAGTCATTCTCAAGTACGAATTTTATAACTTACAGTATTTCATTAAAATTAGCACAAAAAATATTCAAATTGTTAAAATGTTACATTTAATAAAATAGACCAATTATCTAAACAAATGAAGATAAAAAAATGAATGCACCAAGTTTAAGAGGAAACAACAAAAAATTTCACAGCATTTCAGGGTCATTTTGGGCTGCTGAGACTGAAAATGGCATCCATTTCTTTGAATTAGCTCCAGTTTTCTTGACAATTAAGTGATTGATAATTAATGTGTTTTGACAGTTCACGAAATGTTGATCGTGACTAAAAGCAGTGTCTGTGCTTTAACCTCACCTGATTTTGCATTTGTTTATTGCTGATCTTTGCCAATTTGGGAAATTTAATTTTCACAAGAAGTATGATTGGCATATTGACAACACTCTGCGACAACGATGGCCGTTGTCAAAAATGCAGGAATACAGTATGAGCATGCTTGAAAAGATACAGCCTCAGCCTAAAACCAAAAATATGGAATATCTCAAAAACTAAAGCCATTTCGGAAAAAACAATGTCATCTTGTGATTCAGCGACTAAAAAGACCATTGAAACCAATGAAACTATTTCTCATACAGGAGCCCTCTGTTGAAAAGTGCTGTTCCTAGGGTGGCAACGTAACCCAAATTTGTATGCAAGACGGAACAAATGCTAACCCGGTAAAATGTGAGAGGACAAGCAGTTAGTGCACGTGTACAAGGCTTCAGTCATGCAGTATTTTTTGTACTCCTTTCAAAATCCCCGATCGTACCAAGACAGACATCCAGTTTACCTGTGTCCGACTCAGGAAAGCACGTGAAAGTGGGCTTTGGTCTGGAGTTTTGCTTCTGCTTGCCATGCTGAAGC
The DNA here is from genome assembly GCA_901007745.1 of Hippocampus kuda. NCBI lineage: Eukaryota > Metazoa > Chordata > Actinopteri > Syngnathiformes > Syngnathidae > Hippocampus > Hippocampus kuda. The sequence goes on from CAAKHF010011745.1 coordinate 10,090, forward strand.
CTGGGGCTGGACTGGGAAGACTGTCCGAGCATGGTCGCTCTGCTGGAGGGCAGAGACCAGCTTCGGTGGCGGGCATCCGCCAGCCGACCGCCATTGCGCCTCTTCAGGTCATCCCAACGCTTTTTGACCTCCCGAAGCGTACGCGGGACTCTGGAGACGGCGTTGACGCGTTCCAGGATTCCCGCCCATATGCGTTCCCTCTCGCGTCGGCGGAGCCTCCCCGCCGGGCCGAACAGCTCTCCTTCATACCGCGTCACCTCGGACACCAACACCTCCAGCTCTGCGCCACTGAATCGACTTTTTCTTTTGCCTGCACCGTTGGCAGCCAGTGCAGCGGACATAGCTCTGTCTGTAGGGGGTACAACCGACAACACAAACACAGGTGGAAAATAGTCAAGTAGGAATGGTCGATTAATCAATTACAGGGCTGTGATGATTGAATCTTTTTTTAGAATTGGTTATTCAAACAATTACTTCCATTGATTCATCTCAGAAATTTTTAACTTTGCATGAAAGTTTGTATTGCAAAAAAAAAAAAAAGTAACTCATTTTCAAAAACGGTGGTGACCTCGCATTCAACATTTTGGTAATGGTAATGTTGCATGAATAAGCAGCTCTAACTACTCCCACAACACCAATATTATCCCTAAAGGAAATATAGAAAATTTACTTTTTGTATTCAAATAGTTATCTGCAAGGTACGCCTGCCCACCCATCAACTGTGACTCAAGTAACCAATGAAACTTGTTCTGACTATATCTGAACATGTGTCTATGAATGAGCAAGTGGGGGCCCACTGTTATGTATCTAGGTGGGGTAAACTATGTCGTAACAACCCTCACACCGAACATTACATCAAAACTGAAAGGTAAGGAGAGCTGTCATGAGTTTTGTTGGTTGCACAGAAAAGTGTTAGCTTCTGTTCAGCAGCTGTTCTACAAAAGGTGTCCTCGTGCTATATTTGTGTTTGTTAATGTACAGTATCCATGTGCCACATATACACCGTGTAGAGTATGAATTGATGGCCCCACCTGTAAAAATGCTTTTACTGTCCTTATAAGCGCTCTTTTTCCTCTCAAAAAGTGTACTAAATATGAACATGGGCTTACTTTGTTCAATGGACAAGAGGTCATCTGAGGACATGCCGGGCGCCATGAGTTTGGGGTGCACCACTACCACGTTGAAGGGCAGGCCCCCGTGCGGTCCACTGCTCTGGTCACAGCTGCCCTCCGAGTCGTCGTCATCCCTGGGGAAGCCGTTGTCGGAAGCCCCCCCTGTGGAGCGTCCCTCGGGAGACTCCACTTTGATGTGCATGGGAGGAGATTGCTCATACAGCAGCCCCCCGTCCTCGCAGTACTCCGTCATGGGTCAGGGGCCGGTTTTAGCGTAGAACTGACTGGACGGTCAATTCTGGTGCTGACGAGTGTGACCCCATTAACACCGGAACTGGGTATCACCGGAGCTAGACATTATAAACTTACTGCACTGTTGTGGTGGTAGGTCAGGGCCAGCTAGGCCTTCTCTGCCAGGCTAAACACTCAGAATCTCTGACCAACATTTACAACATTACATTTCTAATATTTGTTCCATGCCCAGCAGCCTACTCTCATTTCTACTGGTTGCACTGCTCCCTGTTGTGTATGTAGATGTTAGATTTGTTTTTTGATCCAATCAGATTTCAAACTCATAAGTGGTACCTGTCAATCTAATCTGTCCAGGGTCTTCACAATATGTAGTGCTGGCCCACGTCACCATGGAACCAATCAGAATACTAATTCATCCTCACAGGACATTTTTCCATCCTCCAATTGGGTGGTGACAGCAAGTCATGTTCAACCACATCTGTAGTGATGTGATTTAATAATTTGCAACAATACTGGGTATGATGTATTTAATTTAAAAGATGAGTTTCTGTTATTAGATAATTACTCATTCTGAACCTCTCGTGATAATGGATTGCGTTTTTGTGTACTATTGGCGCTTTATATAATAGTGACACGATAGTGGTGGTGGAGCTATTAAGAGGCAAATGCACAGCCCACTTATGGTGTGCCACCAAAAGAGCTGATGTAAATTCCAGCTCCTGCTACACTGTATCAGTAATCTTGGAAACAGAGCAGAATTTAAAGAGCGATTAATTCCCTTTTAATTGCTGTATATTAAACTATTCAAGCCATTGAAATCAGTTTTAAGGACAGCTGCAGGTATATAAATACACTGCATTATTTCAGAGTTACATAAAATGAGATTTGGTTGCATTTACGTTCGACATAAACCCATTATAAAGCACACATTTTTGATCTATGTGTGTGGGTGGATCAAAAATCTGTGTGCCTGTTTAAATAATTCCATTTTTACTCCAACCACCCAATAAAAACATGTCCAGGTCCCAAACCCTAATTTGTAAAACCCCTGTGTTTAAAAAAAAGTTTTTAAATATGCTCCTGTTGTGTTCACCTGACCGCCCAGCTGTTTTGACAGAGCTGCATCATCCCAGCCTGAGGATCCCCTCCGACGCTTAAACGACAACAAACAGACGTGACACACTGAATAAACGCGCCACGAACAAAACAAAACAGACGATTATATTGGGCCATTTTTTTGCAATCCGGCGCATCGATGCGCAATCTGGACCACACAACGACCGCAACAATTACGCACTGGGCAGACGTTGACACGGTGACAGAGCCAGGAAGAAGCTAGCCACTAGCTCACACGCTAGCACACGTTCTGCTAAAGGCGCGTGTTGGAAGAGGCACAAAAAGCCTTGCGGCTACTAATCTTATGATAAAATATCAAAAGTGGTGTTATTCCTACCTCATGACAACGAGGCGCGGAGGAGAGAGGGGGAAGGCAAAACACAATCGACGCAGCTGTTATCTCCGCGGCGGGTACACAAACCGGAGACCGTCGCTCTCCATTGACGTCATTAGGGAGCGCGGACGTATTTCTGCCATTTCATACATTTGTTTTTATGTTTCTTTGCAAAGACTTCTTAAAATTGGGAAAACAGTGTCTTCTGTTTGTTTTTGTTTGCTTTATTTGTAAAACGTGGTATTTTTTTATTTTTCATAAATTGGGCAAAATAGTTTATTGATAAATGTATGTCAATCCGAAACCTATCTTGACACACTGTCACAATGATGCTGAATCACACATAAATGTCTAGTAACAAAAGGCTCCGTGAACAATTTAAACAAATAATTGTAAAACTTTTATTTTATTTGAATACTCGAAACCACTGGGATTTTAAAATAAGATAAGAAAACCTTAATTTCTCTCACAATGGAGAAATTCCCAATTTACAGCAGCAAAATTATGAAAGGGAGAAGTAGAAGAACAAAAAGTATATAAATAAATATAAATATAAGCATCTAAAATTTTTTTGTTTATTGTTTCCTTCACTGTACACTAGCATTATGGTATTTATACGTTGCCTGTTTACAATCTACAAATGTACTTCATATATATTTTATATATATATATGTACACACACACACACACGGACACACAGATCGATCGATAGATAGATGAAGACCTGTTTCATCTGTTTGGAGTCATACTGTGCCACGCATGTGAAGCCTCATCAGATTGACGCTGCCTTCATCACCCCTCACTTGAAGATGTTGAGGACCATATGCAAGAAACAAAACAGCATTTGTGATTCTTTTTTCAGGGATGACCTGGTGCATTTCTGTGTCCAGTGTCGAGAACACTTGGGGACATGATCCGGTACCTTTAGCAGATGAGAATAAGTTGCAAAAGACTTGGCTGCAGAGGCAGATTCCCCAAATGGAGCCAACGATAAAGGAGTGAAAGAGGAAGATCCAGAAGGTGAAGGAATATGTAGAGAACAGGTATAATGACCCCAAGGGGTAATAGAAATATGCAATCATGTCTTTAATCTTGTAGTAAATGTCACAAAAATACACCTGAGTAAGATGAATCAGATCATTGAAGGCAAGCAGTTGAGCAACAGGCTGAAATGTGCCTCAAAGAGCCGGACAAGGAACTCGATGTAAACAGGACAAACTGGAGAGCCTCTCACACATCGATGTCACCTTGAGCTCATCAAGAGTGTCCTACTACTCATCCACTAAGCACACCAAGGACTGGTTAGATGTCAACATCATCGCTCAGCAAGGTGTGGCATGCTTCTGATGAATTCATAGTGCAGTGAAAGAATATTTGATTAGAGTTTTTTTTTGCACATTTATAACCGAAAATCCCGCATGACCAAGCCAATTTTAATATGTTACAAAGACAACCCAAGCAAATAGAAAAAGCAGTTTGTACTTTTTTTTTTAATTAAAAAGGAGGCGAGGCAGTATCCAAAATGATCTATCCGTATGTGATGTTCAGTACTTCTATTTACATCTGTGTCCATTTAGAAAGGAGCAACGGAAATTATCTTAAACCATGCTGGTGCACTTCCCAGGTGGGATAATGTTTAACCATTTTGTACAGTACATGGGAAAGTCCTTGAATGGGTCTTAGATAAAGAGTTGACAGATCAGACAATTCAGAGGTATATAAACCCACCAACCCTGTTCCTCCACTGTGTCGGTCCACTGACTTCAGAACACAGTCATGAAGTACTTCATTGTCCTTGCCTTGTGTGCTGCAGCTTGTGAGTATTTGCCCCTCTCCTGTGGGCAACTGATCTTTTGTTTTGTAGGTAAAAATGTTTTGCTTGCATTGCAGTTGCTGCTCCCATTGATGATGAGGACGACAAGATTGTTGGTGGATACGAGTGCAGAAAGAACTCTGTACCCTACCAGGTGTCTCTGAACTCTGGCTACCACTTCTGCGGAGGTTCCCTGATCTCCAGCACCTGGGTGGTGTCTGCTGCTCACTGCTACAAGTCGTAAGTCGTAACACAGCTGACATGAAACTTCTGCGGGACTTTGAACTCGGCATCACCGTCATGTGCGTTTGCGTGCAGCCGCATCCAGGTGCGTCTCGGTGAGCACAACATCGCCGTCAACGAGGGCACGGAGCAATTCATCAACTCCGCTCGGGTCATCAGACATCCCAGATACAGCAGCCGCAACCTGGACAACGACATCATGCTCATCAAGCTGAGCAAGCCCGCCACCCTGAACAGCTACGTGCGCACCGTGTCCCTGCCCTCCAGCTGTGCCGGCTCAGGCACCCGCTGTCTGATCTCTGGATGGGGCAACATGAGCGGCTCTGGAAGTCAGTTAAAAAAAAGAAAAACCCTCAAAGGGGATCCACTTGTTCATGTATAAGCACTCACGTGTGTCCTTTCCTCCTCCTCAGACAACTACCCTGACCGTCTGAGGTGCCTGGACGCCCCCATCTTGAGCGACAGCAGCTGCAGGAACTCCTACCCTGGACAGATCACCTCCAACATGTTCTGCGCCGGATTCCTGGAGGGAGGCAAAGACTCTTGCCAGGTACGAGCAACAAGATCACCGATTCTTTAAGTAAACTTCTCAAGCCTTTGGTGCTTACATATGGTATTTGGTACCTGTGCAGGGAGACTCCGGTGGACCCGTGGTGTGTAACGGCCAGCTTCAGGGTGTCGTGTCCTGGGGTTACGGTTGCGCCCAGAGGAACAAGCCTGGTGTTTACGCCAAGGTCTGCAACTACAACTCCTGGATTCGCAGCACCATGTCATCCAACTAAAGACATTTTCTTGTTGGAACATTCGTTCCAGAAACCAGTTCAAGTCTAGCAACCTGTGTCAAGAAAATAAATTGTAAACCTCAAGCTGATGTTATTGTTGTGGTACTCTTCACTTGCAACTTTCTGTGCCGTAACTCAAGCTCTTTAGCAACATATATATTTCGCCATCATTCCAAGGAACACTGTAGCCACAGCTCACACTTTTGCGCAGAGGTATGTTCCAAGTCTTCTCTGCAAATCTACCAAAAATAGCCCAACGGCGACAGCACGTAAAAAAAAAACACAAAAAAAGGGCATTTATTGACGACAAACTACGGCACTATCCATACAACAAGTTATGTAAACGTGAAAAATGTTCTTGCGAGAGTCAATCAAGTCAAAATTCAGTCTGAAATTTGCTTTAGGGCAGCAGTTCGTCAAGACAGATGGTCAACAATTCATCAAATGATATATTTTATCGTGCAGTTTATTCATTGGAAAATGTGGAATCAATTCTTTTCTGACAACACAGCTGCTCGTCATTAACAAAATTCAGATGTTTTTTTTTAAAACTAAATCCTGTATATTCAGAGCTTGAAAATGAATTTAAAGATGCATGTTAAAAATGACAAAACAAAAACACAATCCAGTGTGAGGTGACAAAGGTTAGTGACTCTTTAATGGGTAACTCTGACAATTACTAGCAAAAGTGCGTTATCTTTGAACATCATGAATCAAAAATATATACATTCGGTGTACAGTACTGTCATGAAAAAATGTTTTCTGGTACTAGAATGCAATGCTGAGTGGATATGCTCGCGCTTGCATTGTATGATGATATTAGTCTACTACACTTGCCCTCGCGCATGTTGCAAATAATGATGATAAAGATCTGAGAGGACAGCATATTCATGACCACACATGGCACAAATAAGACCTTGCGAAGACCCCTTTTGGGAAGATGAATATTTGTTTGCAGTTCTCTGAGGTGCTTTTTGCTTTTTTAGCACATCCCGATCTTTTCTGGGGCGCCTGCGTGGTTTCTCGCGCACGTGAGTGGTTCTGACGCTTTGGGCACTTTTATCCAAGGCAAAATCCTGCTTTTGGTCAGACGAAGTCCAAGTCAGAAAGGGGGAGTCCTTTGGGTGCAAGTCTTGATTTTGGGAAGCCAAAAGAGCACTGCCTTTTGGGACTGATGACGCAAGGGTGTTGCTTCCCGATTCAAACGAGAGTGTTACCGGTTGGCGGTTTGTCACCGGATTTAACGTGCTAGTCGACTGTGCAGAATGATCATACAAGGACTGATCCAAAACAGGGCCGAGGCGTATGACCTGTGCTGAGAAATGACAAAGTTGGTGACTGAACAACAAATCAAGAGTTTTAAAACGACTTGTGCAGTGATCACAATTGTAAGGCAGGAACACAGTCTTCGGCTTTGAGTGAATCCAGCGGAAGCCCGGGTGCTCGCTCATATGATTTTTGTAGGACTCGACAAAACGGAATCCTTTCCCACATAAAGCGCACGTGAAGCGACCGCGACGTTGCCGGTGGACTCTTTGATGACGCCACAGTTTGTTCCAGTTTTGAAGAGTCTTCCCGCAACAGGAGCAGGTGTAACTCTGATGCGGAGCGTGAGTTAGCATGTGGGCCCGGAGTCTTCCGATATGTCTGAACAGGCGACCGCAACTGGGGCATAAATAACTCCTGGGGTCCGATCGGTTGTCGAGTTTGTTCAATTTTGACACAAAATGCGAAAAAAGACGAGTCCGTGTCACTGTCCGTTTGATCGAGTTGGCGTTATTGCAGATCATTTGCGACGGTGGTCTTTTGTGGTTTTCACTTTTGCCGTTTGTGGGCGAGGGGTTTAATTTCTGTTCCGACGAAATCCTATGCGCAGACACTGTGTACTCGACGACCGACATTCTCTCTTCCTCCTTGACCCCAACGCAGGAGCCTTTTTGTTCTCCTTGGCACAAACCGCAATGGGCATGAAACTCAGATAGCATGCCAAACAGTTTGTCACAATACAAACAGCGATACAGCTTTGTACCAATGTGAGCTCTCATGTGCTTGTTGAACTTCTGCAGGTTGTCCAAAACATTCTTGCAAATGTGACACGTGTACGTCAGGGAAGGTTTTGCTATCTGTTGGCTGGGCTCGATTAGGGAGCTGCTTTCCGGAGGTCTGCACGTATGATTTTTTGCATTGCTATAATGACTGAAAGACTTTTTACAGCCCGTACAGTTGTAACGCTTCACCGACCAATGCGTCAGCTCATGCACGCGGAGGAAATATGATTGGCCAAAGGCTTTGCCGCAAATACCACATTTGTAAGGCTTCTCCCCTGTGTGGACACGCTCGTGTCTTATGAGGGCAGATTGAAATTTGAACGACTTCCCGCAATACTGGCACACTTTGCTTTCGCTCTTTCCAGGGGCCAAAGCTCTCTCAAGAGTTTCTTCTCCAGAGGTATCGTCCACGCTTAACTTGGAATCTTCTCGGTCTGGGCCTTTAGTGTGGATCGCCATGTGGCTGAAATACTTTTTATTGGAGAACATTTTGCAATCTGGACTTTCTTGACTTGAGGTATTCTTTACGTGTGTCTTAAGATGGAGATTCAAGTTGGATTTCTTGCTGAAACCTCTTTTGCATTCGGGGCATTCAAAAGGCCGCTCTCCTGTGTGAACGCGTTGATGGATAACGTACTGAGACATAAATTTATATGTACGGCTGCAGATAGCACATTTCAGCAGGGTTTTTGACCCTTTTCGGATGTAGATAATGTTTTGGTCAGCCTCAGTGTTTGTATCACCGCAGTCTGTTTTGTACTGAATTTCACCTTTACCGTCATGACGTAACAAAACGGGTACTCGCCGTCTTCTCTTGCGGCCTTTTTTGCGTCTTAAAGTGGTATGTTGGAAGTGCTGACCTGCAGAACAGGCGGCCAATTTGGCACTCTGCTGATAAGTGCTATGAGTGTTTGACTTTATAGAGGGATCTAAATGATCCAGCGCTGCCTCTGTGTTTTCAACTTTGACAATGGAGGGGATCGCAACAGATTTAGGGGGTTGGTCAGAGGACGCTGCAGTATCATTGTCACTCGGCCGTGTCATCAGAGGGGGGAAAGCATTCTTTGAATTGTCACAATTGCTCTGACACGCTGACTCCTTGAGACTTTTACCATCGCCTGGTTGCATTTTGGGGGAATTATTACAGTAAGTGTGTTGAGCTACTTGCTTGGACATGTGGGGCATGACACCTTCGACTCCTTCTGGTCGGTCTACAGAGTGTGGTGACGGGCAACCTTTGTTGTCACCCGAAAGAGCCTGCTGGTGGTCATTGTCCTTTTGTTCAACTGTCCCTCGGACTAGAGACCGAGGGGACACGTCTCCTCTGTTTCCACAAAGGTTCAGCACGTGATGTTGACCATCCCTTTCCATTTGCTTGTCAGGAAGAGTTTGCAGGGGCTTTCCATCCAAACCCTGCAGTTTGCCCATCTCTGCTACATCCCAAGAGCCTGTGTCACCGCTTACCAGCGATACCGAAACATCCGGTTTGCAAACTTGAGCAGTGATTTGGTGATCAATTTCCAAGTTAGATTTTTCATTCGCTTGAAGTTTTGCGCTTTTAGGAGGAGGAGAGAGCTCTATTTCTTTTGGGGCCACCATGACATGAGAGCAGTTGTTTTCATCCGGTGCTGTGAGATGTCGTTCTTCTAGACTTGTCAGTTTTTGTGTCGGACGGGCAAGATCATCCTCAGAATTTTCAGAAACTGCCATTTGCCTTTCAGTTGGTCTTACTCTTTTTCTTTTAGACCCCAAAGGGACCCCATCCTCTGGTTTGTGATCAGGGGCTGTGCAAGTTCGAGAGGTCTCATTGTAAGATGAGAAAAGAGCTTCAGCATTGCGGCTTTTAGCGAAAGTTGGCACTCGTGTTGCAGTGCCAAGCTCTTCGTGTTGATCTGCCACAAATTTGTCAGAAGAAGTAGACATTTTGTCCTTGAGCTTTGAGGATTTCATTTTTCTAGGATGCCCTCTTGTCCTTCTCCCCGCCACAGGTAATCCATGATTGTCTGTTGTCAAGTGGCATACACTTGCAGGTGCCATTTCAGCCTTTGCATCCATCCCTAAGTGTGAGACAGCATTAGGTTGGCGGTTGCTATTAACAGGTCCTTCGGATTTCAGAGTCTTGTCGGATTTCAGGGTCTCTGATGAGGGAGATGCAGGTAAAGGTTTACATCGATTTGCCAATTTCATTTCCTCCCCCCATTCAGATTCCTGTTTCTCCTCAATGCATTCTGTAGCTCTGGGCACCTACAGAAGACAATAACACAGGTACATAAAGGTTATCTTCTCTTATCACAGTCATAAAAGTGTTTCATCAGACCCAGCCTATAAAAAAAAAAAATAAGTATGCAAATGCGGCCCATGTATTAAGATTTTTTTGGAGGTGGGGATAGTCACTAGGCTATTGTGCTATATATTGCACTAGAGTTAACTTTATTGTGTGACAAATATAAATAAATAAGCTAAAAAGCACCATACGTCTGTGTGGAAAAGAGGAAACTCATACACGTATTTTATTGAGTCTTCAATTGAAAACGAAATCCAGTTATTAAACACTGACAAGGTGCTGACTTTTTTGTTTGTTTGTCTTTTTTTTCATTTATATCTACATTATGTGCAAAGTATCTTTTTTAAAATTTGTTATACAATTACATCCAGAGATGCAAGATGATTCCAGTTTTTCTAAGCAGAGTATATCTTAAGTCTAAGCAGTGGTTTGACCTCTGTAGGTACTCTCCCTTTTACGTGAATGTTAAGGTTGAAAACAGAAATGTATGTTATTTATATAGTCTCTCTTCAATTCAAATGATATAAAATATTTCTAAACAAGACCAGTGTTAAGAAATGTATCAATAGCCTTATTCAAATTTCAAAAACAACAACATGCATAATCATCATGAACATTACTTATGAAATTACAGGCCATTAGTTGGGGCTGTCAGAGTTGTGGGATCAATTCTCACTCAATTAGTTCATCTCAGTTCCCCTGTAATTGATTGCCGACCAGTCGAGGATCTAGGAACGGGGAAAAGTGGCCTTAATCCTGAACAGGGTAAGCGGAATACAAAATAGAGTGATGGATGAATCAAGGGGTACATGGGTATTTGTGCTTCTAACTAGCTACCTCTTTGCAGTCTGTCGGTGGATGAAAGGAACTACAAGGATGCGATGTCACAGCAGTTAATTCAGAGACTGTATACTGGTCGGTCCTCCTTCTGCTGAAGGAAATTTTACTCCCCATGTCAGGAGTCTGTGGAATGAACAGGGATTACAACTTTGCAACTCAAAAAACATACATGGACGTTGACGCTCTACTTTTAAAGTGGGGTACACACAACAAAAATTGGGCCGAATTACAACATTGTTCCAGTCACTTTCAAAAAGTCTGTTTGTCAGATGTCTCTGAAAGATTACCTTGCAACGTGGGGGTATGTTACGAGTTATTTTTCTTTCCCAATCTGCTCGGCAAACGATAGGGGATGAAAAGTGTAAATGTTAAATAACTTCAACCTTTCTTTTTTGCGAATCTTTGTCTGTGTGTGTTTAACATCGATGTCCGTGGAGCCACAGATTTCATGATTGTGAAACAGAACGATAGCCAGTGGGGAGGCGACATGAAGTTTGTGCTGTTGCCTGACACAAATTGAGGAGCAACGGGTTGTGTAATTGTTCATTTCACGTCTCTCCAGTCATTCACCAAGAAAAAAATGACAGGAACATATTTCCTCCTCTATGTTGTTTCCAGACAAGTTAACAGTTAGCCTAGTTTTTTTTTTATGTTTCTTCTTCAACTCCTACTTCCTCACCCCTTGTATTTTCTGGCAGTCTGAATGCCCCGAGGGGGAATGCTGCATCTCACAGAACAAGCTTGGGACTACACCACACACTGTTGGTGCTGTACGCACACGCACAATTTTTTAAAAATGTTGCACATCTGAAAAGCTGTTTGATAAACATGCCGACATCCATTTTTTTAAAAACTCAAGTGTTGGCGCTTGCAATTTTAATGCCAATATTTTTTCCTTAACTGCAAATAAACATCACTTCAAATGGGCGATTATCTGTCAATCTCTTGACAGAACTTCAGAGGAATTGTTATGAAAAGGACAAAAACATTAATTCCACAAATACTCCTAAAACGTAATAATAATTTGTTGAACGTTGTGGTGCTTTTTTCCCAAAAGGTAAGCATATTTTTACGTGGAGTCTTACTATTTTCCTGTACTGTTAACAGTATTTTCATAGTTCAACAAAAGCAAATACATTCTTAAACACTTAACTGTACTATTAAAAGATGACAAAAGTAGTAGATTCGCAACACTCTTGTCTGTTCGCCTCAGTGAGCCCATCTTATCTTACAGCACCATATTTAGCCTGTGATATCAGGACAACGGCCTTGTCCCAAAATCTTAATTTCTGCTATTTTAAAATCTGAAATTAGCCTGCACAGACATGGCGTTTCATATCGTAGGCCAGGTTGCTCGCTCATTACCAACAACACTCACAGACGCGTGAACAACAGCACGTTGTCGAAGCCAATGATACTCTTCAATACTTAGTTGCCAATACTGTATTGTGTGGTGAGGGTAATTTTTTTTTCAAAAATAGTTAAAGTGCTTGCCTGGGTGGGTGAGTCAACACTGGTCCCCTGGTGGCCATGCATTGACCACTTGCTCGGCTAGGTAGCGCTGGCTAGCACGAAGCTATAAGCAGCGTCGTGGCTCGGTGGCCGTTTTATAAAGCTTCCACCACATCCATTAATCTGACTGTTGGACAATGCAAGCCTGCCCCGACTTTTGCATCTTGCAGCACCTTAGAGTAGCCATGACTTGACTGGGTCGGTGTGATAATGGCACAAAGCTATCAGTCGGGTCTGATGCACGAAGTGTGCACTTCAGTTGCCGTTGGAATTTTTGATATTACCTGTAGTGGAAGTCGAAGCGTAACAGAAAACTGATTACCATGCAAACGACATACACAGAATACGCTGCTTTAAAACAGTTCAATTGTATCCGCAGCCCTATTTCTTCTCGTAAAACAGCGCGATTGGAGGTTCCACGTTGCTTTTGGCTAACCTAAGACCACTTGAAGCATCCATTTGAATGGCAATCAAATACAAACGAGTGTCGTCAGTTATTAGTTTTAGGTATAGGTTTCCCAAACCTCACCCGGGCATAAAATAGCTTGCCTGTCTTGGTTATTTGGATTGTGTCCGTGGCAAATCGTGATGTCTTAAACTGAAAAACTTCGTGAAAACCTGCAATGTTCTTCAACTCTTATTCCCCAACCCCCTTGCACGCCTGGCATGTGTGTGATCAGTTTCTCAGAGTAGTGTGGTGTGCAACACAAAATATTCAGCGCAGCGTAAAATGAATTTCCCCTCGGGGAATACAGTACTGTACTATTATTTAAAGTACAGTATTCTTAATGACCCCAGTTTAGCGTTGTTGCCAAACGACGACCTCTGCTGGATAAACGAGACACCTGAAAATACTGGAAGGGGCGTAAACAATTCAAGAAATAGCATGGAAAGCCGTTTGAGCATTTATTTTGGTTTGATAAACTTGATCTCCATTTTAAGGTCCAGAACTGTCCGCACTCTATTTAGTACATTAGTAGAACGATTGTCTTTCTCGTGACATGTTTTTGCCACTAGTGTTAGGTTTGTTCCACTAGTGCAAATCCCTTTATATATTCATTCATTCATCTTCCGAACCGCTTTATCCTCACTAGGGTCGCGGGGGGTGCTGGAGCCCATCCCAGCTGTCATCGGGCAGTAGGCGGGGGACACCCTGAATTGGTTGCCAGCCAATCGCAGGGCACACAGAAACAAACAACCATGCACGCTCACACTCACACCTAGGGACAATTTAGAGTGTTCAATCCGCCTGCCATGCATGTTTTTGGAATGTGGGAGGAAACCGGAGCACCCGGAGAAAACCCACGCAGGCCCAGGGAGAACATGCAAACTCCACACAGGGAGGCCGGAGCTGGAATTGAACCCGGTACCTCTGCACTGTGAAGTCGACGTGCTAACCACTGGACTACCGGGCCGCCCCCCTTTATATATCTGCATCAAAAAAACTCAAACGGCTTTCCACGATGCTTTGTTATCACTTAGTAACAAAGTAAGGTGGTGGTCACGTTACTTGTGAGGCAAAATTGTCTACGAGTTGAATGTGTGCAGGTGGTACGAGGGACACGCAATTGTACTACAGTAGTTAAAATCTGAACAACTTGTAAACAGAACACACAGATGTCAACTCGTGCAGTTTTGTTTCAGCAGTAAAATGCTAATATGCCAAAAACTACCCACTGATGTGTGTTTAAGTAGTGTGTGTGTGTGTGGGGGGGGGGTTGCTCTACTAGTGTGTAAAATTGTCTGACTAGTGAGTTAGTACATGGACCTCAAGATGAAAAAGGGTATCAAATATATTTAACGCACATGCACACACACAGGCCAAACTTCAACATTTGCAAATGTTCTTCAAAACCCACCAAGTTCCAAATTTTTAAACCATAAGTATTGACAAAAGATTGGCTGACAGATTACAGGTCCTGTGGATGACTTGGACACAAAATTAATGAACAGCAGTCATGAAAAAAATTGAAACCTCAGTGAGAATTAGAAAATATAGTTTAATAATACATAAAGTTCACTTAAAATGGTCATGGAAGTGAACGCTTATCCAAAGGCATTCTGATCACACTGAAGCATATTTAGAAAAAGGACAAGAAAACTATAATACAGTGCCTTACTGGCTCACCTCTCATCTTAACATACATTGGTTGACTTTGTAATTTAACGCCAATGTCCAAAAACACGGAGCATTCAAATGTTCTGTCCTGACAATATACATACACACATACATATATATATATATATACACACACACACACATATACACGTGTGTGTATATATATATATATATATATATATATATATATATATATATATATATATATATATATATATATATATATACACACACACACACACACACACACACACACACACACATACAGGATATATATATACATATATATATAAAATGTATAAAATCCAGATTTATATGAATATTTAATTTGATCAAATCTAAACTGATGCACACATATATGTATTTTAAAAGGACAGAAGACGTCAGGAAACATTTTATTCATTTGGAATGAAGATAAGCAGATGATCGGCAACATGCAAACTGGTCAAGTTTTAATGGGGACAGATGAGGTGACCTGGTAGATCATTTCAGATGTTTTTTCTTGTCCGGTTTCCACAATGTAACAATCATCTTCCTTATCTTCCGTATCCACATTGTCAGCATGTTGTCCTTTGTCATAAGTAACTTGTTGGTTCTTGGCATCAGATGGGAATGTGCGGCTCCTTTCACCATTTACCCGGGTCGCAGTGGCCTTGGATATCACCACATCCCGTCTGGGCTGGATCATCTTGCCGATACGGCCGTGCTTGGCCAAGAATTCATCCGCTTTGGCGCACTTGTGCCTCTGTAGCATCTGAGTGCTCTCAAATGAGACATGGCACACCCGACACGTGAAGTCAGCTGCCCCGGGGGACGTCTCCGCAGGTTTGCTCAGGTTGCCGCTCTTTGTTGCAGGTGAGGGCGGCCGCTTCCAACCGCTTTTCTGGGGGGCGTTCAGCGTAGAATTCTGATGCTTGAACTGCTGGGAAGTCATGGTGCGACCTGCCTGAGAGAGTCTGCTGTAGGTTCGTACGTTTACATTTTTCAACTGCAGGGCAGAGGTGACTTGAAGCATCTGATTGTTTTCGTTTCCCGCATTCAAATACTTGTTGGGGCTCCGAGTCAGGTCGACTTCCTGGATTGGACTCTTGTAATTCAGCGGTCTGGCTGTTATGAGTCTGAGTTTGGTCGTGGTGCTGGAAGAGTTACACGTGTGGAAGCGAGGCATTAATTTCCTGCTGGAAAGCAGCAGCCCACATCCAATGCAGCCACAGATTTTGTCAGCAAT
Organism: Hippocampus kuda; assembly: GCA_901007745.1. Classification (NCBI taxonomy): domain Eukaryota; kingdom Metazoa; phylum Chordata; class Actinopteri; order Syngnathiformes; family Syngnathidae; genus Hippocampus; species Hippocampus kuda. The sequence goes on from CAAKHF010011745.1 coordinate 25,773, forward strand.
GTGACTACTCGTGTGCGAAATTAGCAGGCGCTTGGTGACGAAACCTTCACCACATTTACCGCAAGTGTACGGCTTCCACTGGTTCCACTTTCGGATTGTTTGCACCAACACCACGGGCTGATAAATTGTCCAAAGATCGACTGTTGGGGCTCCCACAGTTGAAAACATACTCTTCATATTTAATCCAGTTTGGTCACCATTAAAAGATGACGCCATGGACGGATAAGTTTTAGGCACGTAAGAGATGGGTTTCGTGATTTTAGTCGAAAAAGCTGATGCCGACGGAGACTGCTTTGCAGACCCAGAACCACCATCAAGGTTCCAGACAACTTCACCCAACTTGAAGCGTTTCAGCTGCTCCTCTTCTTCGATGTGTTTTTCAAATCGGCGCTTCTTTATCGTTTCGTGATGCAGCACCTGTTGTCCCGGTTCGTGCGTGAGGTTGTGGCTGAACATGTCTTCGTACAGAGCAAACTCGGTTCCACAGGAGCAGATGTGACTTGTAAGAGGGCACACATGTTCCTCCAAAAATTGCTGAGTGGAAAAGATCTGTTCACAGCTGAAGCAAATCCCACCCGTGCTCAAATCTCCAACGGAGCTGCTTTCCTGGGGTTTCAGAAGTCGCTCCATCATCAGGCTAGCGATGGAAGTATTTACTTTCAGCTTGATACCTGTTTAAAAACATGAAAAATACCTTTAATAGGACAATGCTTATTTTATGATGACCGTTATTATGTTTGTGTGCGCGCGCGCAATTATTTGTTTATAAAAATCACTTAAAAAAGCAGTTTCTAATCTACAAGACTTTCAACAATGGGAATTGTGAGCCTCTGGATATGTAAGGCTGTTCTGCTTCTGATAAACAACTCAATAAAAATATTGAACAGAACAAATCAAGGATTTCTTTTGAGCCTTTCGATAGAGGAGCACGATGGCCACATTTGATGTTTAATGTTCATGACCACCAATATTGACTATTAAATCGCGATTCCAACACAAACAGTTGTAAAGGTGTAACAAAACTACATAGGCGCACCAGCGGATTCTAAATGGATACAAGCATTCGGATTTCTTGAACAAACGAGCCAAGTTGTGACATTTTGTCAGTCGCATACGTTATTTTGCTGGAATATGAGCCTGCTAATGCTAACGTGCTAAGCAATGCCTTAGCCGGCTAACTGATGACAACGTTAGCTTACCTTGGCCAGTCAAATGCAGGGTAAGAGAATTCTATTTTAATGCTCGCCACAAAGGGGTCAGTGCAGATCCAATGTCGTTTACGGGGAGGAAAGCTGGAGTGTCGGCGTTCAGGCATAAAGTAGGTAGGCATCCGACCACACCACTGAGTGGAGAAAAAAAAAAAGGGAACGATACTCCGTCTTCCTCTGCGAATGGCGCCCTTTGCTAAGCGTACATCTGATGTTGACAGGTTTATACTGACTCCTATTGACAGAATAGCGGTACTACTTTTACTGTCATTACTGCTTTTTGTGGCGTCAAATATTTTGACTGATACCGTGGAAATACAAAAAAAAAAAACCAACAAAACCCCTAACCTATATTAAACTTCTCTATATTAAATATGCCTGTTCTTTGTCAGCAAAGACAGTTTTTTTTGTACATGAACATTTCACTTTCCTGAAGTATTTTCCTGTGAAACATTATTACTGGACATGAGTTAAATTGAGCTTAAAATCAGAAATACCCTTAATTCTATTGGTGAAGACTATATGAATACACCCGTTTCAAGACATCGGTCTTAAAAAATATTCCCAAGTCAAATTTCCTTTCAATGGCAGTTAACATGAAGTAATTTACCTTGTATTTAATATATCCGTTATTTTTTTTCCCATATTTTTGAGCACAGTATTGGCAGTGTAGATAAGTGTCCAGTTAGTTCAACAACTATAATTAACAGTGCTATATAACGACATAGACGTTAATATAATGGACAAAAAAAAGTGGTAAGAATACAGTCACATTTGAACCAAGTACAAATTTCAAGTTATAAATAGTTTTACAAAATATGTAATTTTCACTCCCTCATTTGAACCTGACTACTAGGCTCAACACTGCTCATTTTTTCATGGAGAACTTCTAAAAAGCAAGTAATTCCCCCCCCACCCCCAATACAGCATAGTTTTACAGAAAGATCGAATGTGCCATAATCCATTACCACGATAAATGTAGTTGTATGTTGTTATTTATACACAAAACAAATCCAGTGTAATGCAGCCGTGAGGTAATACAGTTAATCTGTCAAAACCCAGAAACTCGAGTACATCTTTTTCTCTGCTCGTTCTGACTGGTGAATACTAAAAAAAAAAAAATTAATGATTTAAAAAAAAAAAATTAAAATCAAATTGAACAAATCCATTCCCAATGGATTTCCGTTTGTTCGTTATCTGCTTGCGGGATGCTTGCAAGGCAATTCCAAAGCTGCGCTTTACACAACAGAATCAACTGTTTGGATGAACCCAAATAGAACTGAAACAAATACAAAAACAAGGAAATGAATTGGAATATTTAATAACACCAGAACAAGCTACAGAACAATTATTGGATAAAACTGTAAGTGCAATTATTTACAACCTTAAAACTGAAATAACAGGACTTGACAAAACTACACCCGATTCCACAGCAGCAAACTGCTACAAAACTATCGTATTTTTTCCTCGTGTTACGTCAGACTTCTTTTACATCATTAAAAGCAGGTACAAAAATCAAAAGTGGCATTTTGTAATCCCACATCTGTGTCACTGATAAAATGAGAAGAAAAATAAGAAAGAATGGAAAATGTTGCTATGTCATGAGTTCTGCACACATGACATTATGCACCCTCTTGCGATGGGTTTTGAGAGATTTCAGACTTGGATAAGAACACTGACAGATGTCACAGCGATGGGATTCAGACTGCTTGTGAGTCAAGAGGTGCTTTTGCAAACCGTCCACAGTGCCAAACCAACGGAGACAAACTGGGCAGCGCACGGGCTTGATGGGAGGTTTGCAGGCCCCGCTCCTCTGGTGAAACAGAAGACTGACCATGTTGGGGAATTCGGAGCTGCAGCGGGAGCAGCGATAAGATTTGGGTGTATTTTGAGGGCGCCCGCCTTTGCAACGGTCCCAAGACAAGTGCCTTCGAAGGGAACAGCGGGTGGCAAACGTGTTTCCGCATCGTGTGCATATCACCCGCTGCTTTTTGTTGACATTTGAGCGCTCAGGGACTGGTTCCTTTGGCGAAGGCTGACGTCCAGGCAGAGGCGGTGGCTGCTGGTGCTGCTGCGGTTGTTGAGGCGGCTGCTGTTGGATCCGAAGCACCAGTGGTTGCGATCGCTGTGCTTGGAGTCCCTTCCGCAGCTGGTGATGAGGATGCATGTGAATCTGTAGGTGAACCTCGTAGTCAGCCCAGGAATTAACAGTCTCTCCACACGTCGGACACGTGTAAGATTCCTGCGCGTGCTTTTGCAGATGCTCCAGGAGGAGTCTTGGAGATGTAAATCCAAACCCGCACTCGCATGTCACCCGCCTGGGTAGCACGGAGGGCAGTGACATGATGCCCCAGTTGTTTGCGTCATTATCCGGACTGCCTTTTGCACCGCCCGGCAAATGCTGCTGCAACGGCTCTCGAGTTGCCGCCCGCTGCAACTGGCATCTTCTCTTATGAACCATCATGTTGTCTTTGCGGTTGAAGTTTCTGCCACAGACAGAGCAAGGAAACATTTGTTTTGTGATGTTATTTTGGATTCCGCCGCCATAATTCGCAGTATGCGATACGGGCGCGGGCCCCCGAGGCCTGAACCCACACAGTCGTAAGTGGCGGGCCAGGGTAGAGGGACGACTGTATGTTTTCTGGCACCTGGGACAGGGGTAACGTTTCACACCATCTCTGACAAAATATCTCAGGTTCGCAATCTCCGACTCCAGCTCCATCTCATCTTCATTAGGAGCATTCTGAGAAGAACCAATCAGCTCCATTTCATCATCCAAGGGCATTGTCCACTGGCCTTCATTGCTGCTCTCGTTATGCTTGGGCAAGGCATCCGAGCTACTGTTTTCCATCACACTTGCAGAGGCATCCTGATGCTGGTCCATCGGAGGAGACAAAAATGGCGGGAAGCCTTTGGTAAAACCAGACCAATCTGAAATCTCAGACTGCTCCGAAGTAGTCGAGGTCACCTCGATTTTGATCCGAGGGGCTTCCGTGCAAACGGAAACACTGCTAGTTCCACGCTCACCTTGACCATCCCTGATTGCTGAGGCTTTATTATTTGATCTTAATGCTTGCAGTCTGTCAGCGGAGGAATGCGTCTGGTACAGGGCTGCCCTTGGGCCGTGACACTTGTGCTTCTTTAGGTTGTACCTGCGGGCGTAGTTGTGCTTGCACACAGGACAAAAGAAAGATTTTTTCATATTATGGAACGGCACAATTTTGGGGACGAGCGGCGATGTACTGGGCTCCTGTGAAGGCCTTTTCACAGATGAAACACAGACGTGATTGTCAGTGAAAGGCAGCTTGCCAATGATGAGTTGTTTGCAGCGACGGCAACACTTAATTCGCTCCTTTTTGTGCAAGAAGTGATGCTCAGTGAGTCTGTCGGCGTTCGCAAAGGTCCGACGACAGCGGCCGCATTGATATTTCCCAAAAAGGGCATTACTGCTAGAATCTCGGAGTTTCTGACGAGTTTCAAGAACCACGACGGGCGAGAGCATTTTAGTCAGAGAAACGATCTTCTTCGTGCTGGAGTCAATAATTCGGCTAATGGTGGGAGCTTTTGTCTTTACGCTGGTCTTTGCAAGTAGTCGTCTGTACTTTGCTACAGAGAGATCATTGATCGGTAGCTCTTCAGTTTCTTGGACCGGCGTTATATCAACTGGGATGGCCTCTTGTTTGGGGGTGATCAAATCGTGACTGTCGTTTGGAGGTGGCGACACCGAAGCGTGCTTCATGTAGGCCGTTGCAATGATTTTCATTAATTTGTTATTTTTAGCCACTCGTTCCTCATCGTCACTGCTATGAGCAGGCGGTGAATCCCTCACAGTCTGTGATATTGGCTCAGTAGTTGAAGATGTCTGATCAAGTTGCCCATCTTTAATTTCTTGAGCGGGTTGACATTGTTCAAGATGAGTTGATGGAACCACTTTGCTCTCTTCCAGTCTTTCACAGGCTTTGGGCTCTATTTTAACAGGTGGCGATCCTGAAGTAGTGGGGCAACTCTGGACCGAATCCGTCACCGCGACAGTTGACTCTGCCGTCAGATTAGGAGAACCAGGACCAGGCCCTGTTTCACTTGAGACGGCATTACTATTTGTCGTTGGGGGTGACTTTAAAGGAGAATTGTGTGATTGCTTATGGTCAAGCATGAGACAAAAGTCTTGAAATTCCTCTCCGCAATCACAGATGTAAAACGAAGGCGAGGCGCCGTCAGACAATGCTGGTGGACTGGATGACTTCAGGGTTGCTGCCAAGGCGCCCTGCAGGCTCATGTCAGGCTGGGTCGAAGGAGGTGCAATGACCTTGGGGAGCATGTTGGCATGCGTCGCCTGGTGTACGAGCAAAGCGGCCAGTCCGCTGAAGGTTGCCGAACATGCCACGCAACGATAGATTTTGGAGGATGGAGGCCCACTGCCCTGGAGCCCAAGCATTATGGACTCTTGTTTCCTGCAAATAACACACAAAGACATGTCATTGGATACTGCACACAACTTTTGCGTTTTTATCAAACATTTTAATGTGGTAATGTTTAGTAAGCTGGAATTGTGTCAAGACTTAAAGGGTGATATCCGAGCAATGGTGTGAGCTTAAAGGGGAAGTAAAGTCAAACTTTTTCTTTACACTATGTAAAGGAAAATAGGCATTACATATTGTAAAGCAAATGTTTGGCATCCCATTTAAAGTGCATTGGATCATCTTAAAGACCCTGCAAAGTGAATTCAGAGATTTGTTTCTAAATACATTACACCTGTTTGAACATAATTGACAGAGAGACGCTGTATTTGATTGACAGGTGACAATTGAGCAAGGAATGGTTTCAGTGCATTCAGTGGACAGGCCCACAGCATTTGATGATGAAACAAACAAATGGTTTGATTTTTCATGATCTTTGCAGGGTTTTTTTCCTGTACTTCAAGTTTTTGTAATTATTCAAATGAGGCAGGGCTGTTTACACTGCGATGTGGTGTCAAATTGAAGACATTTTCGATTCTAACTTTAAGTAAAAGAACCTCAAGGATGTACATTTGGAAAAAAAATTGTTGGGCAGGGGGAGTCTCTAAAGCTGTACAAACCAAATTCCAATTAAGTTTGGATGTTGTGTTAAAAAAAAAAACCATCAATAATTTGAAAATCATGTTCAACCTGTATATATTTAAATATATCTTCATATCCATGGGCATAAGGGGATGTATACATCTTAAATCCCCTTAAATTGCTATCGGGAGCTCTGGAGGAGGATTTACAAAAATGATGTATATGTGTGGGTGTGAAAATTTTTGAATATTGAGAGCAAGTCTATTTATTTCAATAATAAAAACTATAAAAATGAAACTTGCGTGTTAGTTCTCCACACACAAAGTTAAATATTCCAAGCCATTAAAAAAATCCAGTATTTCACAAAATTGGAATATCAAGACTAAGTTCAACATTGTAGGCTCCCTGTGTTCCAATATTGTCAGGTAATTAAGGCAGAAGACCTCCAAAGGTTTTTTTCTTAGCCTTTAGCCTCAGTCTGGCTTAGTAGGCTTTGGAACCATGGGGAAGACTGTTGACAGCTGTGTAGAAAAATATTATTGATGCCCTCAAATCCTAAAGCAACTTGGGCTACAATAACACCTAAACTATGCCAAAGGCCGATCACCTACATGCCATGCCACCTTAATGCTGTTTGAAATGCAAAAGGAGGTCCAACAAAGTAATGAGGGCATATTGCTTTAATGTGAGATAATTTTTATTAGTCACATGAAATTTTAGAATTTTGTGAAATACCTGATTTACTGTGCGTGTGTGTGTATTTCTGCCGTAATAATCAAAATTCAAACAAAGGTCAGAAATGTTTAATTTTTCTGTGTGGTGAACTAGGCTGGCTGCTCACCACTGTTCCACGTTTTCTTCGTTTGAGGACAATGGTTTGTAGGAGTCCTAAATCTTTAGGAATGGCTTTGTAATCTTTTCTAGACTGATGTCAGTTGCTTTATTTTTTGTCAAACAGGGTCTATTTAAGTGATATGTTGATTTAACAGGTCTGTATGTACAGGCTTTGGTATGGTTATTGAAAATGATCCCCACTTTCCAAAACAATGTGGTTGGCTACAGATCATTTATGATGCAAGTACTTTTTCCCACACATGGCTAGGTAGCTTTGAATAGTTGTTTCGTTTAATAAATACAATTTTAATTGGCTATTTATGTTTACTTGGGTTCTCTTTGTCTGACGTTCAAATTTGATGATCACAAACATCAGTAGTGAAAATATGCAAATAAGTCGTTTTTCACAGCGTCTAATTCATTTGAAAGGCATGCGATGTGCTGCTTTCAGTCACTGTTCCTATTGTCCAATTCCCTCGATAATCATACCTTGTTCATCAAATTCCGTTTACAGCAGCGCTTGCATTGAGAAACGTTTTTAAGTCTTTTGTGTGACAAGAGGACTTTTGAAACACATACACCTCTCATTTGACTAGCTTCTTTCAACCTGAGCTCGTGTTGACTTAATAAGTATGTTATGCTTTGGAGACTCCCGAAAAAGGCAACCTTGTAAAGCACAAAACATCAAGGGTACCAATGTATATGGAGGTCAGGGTTCACACATTTGAAAGCAAATCCGAATGAAAATGCATGCTAAGCTAAAGCTAAAACCACATAAGTATGATCCATTCCGGCCACTTAGCTAAGTGAGATAGCCATGCTAACAAGAATGCTAAAAGCAACACATGGTATGGTTTAGCGATCTTAAAAAAAAACACAAATTTCATGCAAGGCTCGTACACTTGCTGGGTAGGTGCACCCGTGAGAGCTAAGCGAGGGGAGGTGGCTGGCCACGTTCCCGGGAGAGGCCACACAAACAACGGATATTCGCAAGCAATCTACCGCGGTCTTCTCTCTGGAGCTTTTTTTTTTTTTTTGCACCGTTTAAACACTCACCCTGTCACAGAAGCGCGGTGTCTGATGCATTGGAAGTGGGCACAAAAAGACAGCGACTAACCCCTGCGCGGATCCGGAGGCATCTGTCGGCGCAGATGCGCAAGCTCTCGGAAAGCCACTTCAGCCTCCAACAAACGTGAAGATTTGCCAAGAGGAGGAAGAGGAGGAGGAAGAGGAGGGGGAAAACCAAGAGGAAGCGTGACGTCCAGCTGCGGGATCGAGCGATGCCGGCGCATGCGCAGCAGACAAGCCTGCAGTGAAAACGCCTCTGCCCCTAGAAATCTTGGTCACGTGGTTCCCTAGGCCGCCTCCAGCCCGCCAAACACTGCACTGTGAAGAACCCATGAAGGCAGTCACTAGACTGCAATGGTACTACCCGACCAGGGATGACATTAGTATATTGTGTGCCAAAAGCAACCATTTCATTTCATTAGAAACAGTTGGGGGCAGCACGTAGGGTGTGTGGGTACATTAACCCCATAGTTCTGAGGTTTTGGTTGTAAATCACGACTTAGGTTTGTCGCGGTCTTCATTTACCCCGCCTGTGCTAATGTAGTTTTTTCCCCCCAGGTACTCTGGCTCCCTCCATAACATGCATGTTGGGTTTATCAAAGACTCTAAATTGTTCACTGGTGTGAAAGTGCGTTTTTTTTTTCCAAGATGGCGCCCGAGTAGGCAGCCATTGGCAAGTGCTCTTCAAGAGCCTTGTGTTTTTTGTCCTTTGTTTTGTCACATGGTGTTGTTGTTACGTCGTGTGGACCTGATATGGACTGTTTTCAGCATTTTTGGCCACAACATTTGTCAAAGAAGAAGAATCTGCTTGGTGGTTGTGCCTTCTCGGCAGCACACGTGTACCAGCACGGATTTTGATTGGGAGGAATGTCGGTGCTGGATGTCGTTGCTGGACAGCCCCGGGGCGACTGTCTTGCGCCTGAAATAGGCAGCATTCTCACAGCCCCGCTTTGTTCAGCGAAAAGGTCGGTGCTGATGGACAGTCTGCGGCTGGATGGATGCATGGCCCGAGGAGCCGACGATGAGAAGAAAGGAGCGTCGGCGCAGAGCGCCGATGCGTATGTGGAACTGGGAGTTGCGGCTCAGAATTGAAGCGGATTTACATGGGACAGGAGAAGAGAGCCAATCTCTTTTTCGTTTATGGATGCTACAGCTTCTTGTTGCTTTAAGCAGATGTGCGCACATTACAGCATGACGTCTTTGATCCACTGGTGAAAAGGACACTTTGATTCGCTCCTCTATCAGACAACAAAGTGTAAGCAGGAAAGTGGTTAAGATTGCACTATTGTCTGTGTCTAATAAGATAAGATAAGATAATCCTTTATTTGTCCCACACTGGGGAAATTTACAATGTGTTGTCCTGTATTATTTTGTCATTTTATGTTAACTTTTCTTTTGCTGTCGGCACGGGCACCCGCAGCGGCTCCTCTTGTTTTATGTTGTCTTGAGAGGGAAGAAATTTCATCTGTGCTGTATATACAGCAGCACCATAGGGCACATTTGATATTAAAGTTGTACTTGACTTGACAAAATGGTTGTTTGTCAAAATGTGCTCTGTGCCTGGCCTGCGGTGTACAGTGACAATCCACTATCTATCCATTGATTTTCTATAATGCTTAAACTATTTAGGGACATGGGGAGCTGGAGTCTATTCCATCTGACTTTGGACTAAAGGCAGACTACTTCCTGGACTGGTCAGTCGCAGGCCACATATAGAGATGGACAAACATTCACCACCAGAGCGTAAGTCAGGTCCATTCTTTTCTATTCCAAACAGTAAAACCTTCCAAAAAATCCAGTTTCCACCCATCCAGTGCTCTGGATGGAGATAATGGCCACAGTAGCACTGCTCTCACTGGGAAGAAGGGCCTTAGTCAGGTAGGTGACCAAGAACCCAATGGTTACTGTGTCAGAGCTACAACAGTCCTCTGAGGTGAGAGTAAAACCTTCCAGAAAGACAATCAACTCTGGACCTATCAGGTCTGTGTGGTAGAGTGGCCAGATGAAAGCCACTTCTTAGTAAATGGCACATGGCCCACCAGAAGTTTGCCAAAAGGCACCTGAAGTGCTCTCAGACCATGAGCAGGAAAATTCTCTGGTCTTACAGAACAAAGATTGAAGTCTTTTTATGTCAGGCGTCATGTCTGGCAGAAACCCGACACCCCTCATGACCTGGTCAAGTATGTTGGTGGCAGCATCATGCTGTAGGGATAATTTTCAGCAGTATGAACTGGGAGACTAGTCAGGAAAGATGAATGCAGCAGTGTACAGATACATCCTATCTGAAAATGTGCCCCGGAGTACTCAAGACCTAAGACTGGTGCAAATGTTTACCTTACAACAGGACGACGACTCTAAGCACACAGCCAAGACAACGAAAGATTGTCTTCAGGACAACACTGTGTATGCGCAAAGGTTGTGAATAGTTAGGTATGTGTGATGATTTTTTACTTTTATGAAAAACAAAACATGTAATGATGGGGTGTTAGATGTAGAATTCTGAGGAAATAATGAATGTATTCAATTTTAGGATGAGGCTGTAACAACAAAATGTGGAAAAAGTGAGATAGGCTCATACCCTGGAAATCTAGACTCAATGCCGTACCAACAAAGGAGTCTGGTCCGTAGCTGCATCAAGGGCATTTCTGATGCGCTGCAAACATGAGCAAATCGACAGTGGAATGCACCGATCAACAAAGAGCAGATGTGGCGTCAGAAAAACGACTTGTAGGAATCGTGGGAAGCAAAGTGAACATGTCTACTTTTGAAATAAATGTTTCCCATGGCATCAGCTGCTGGGGTTTTAATGACTCTTGGGTTTATGGTCATTTAAAACTGAGTTTAATCATGAATGAAACAAACTATCGTCGCTCCTGCGCACCACTTTGAATGCTATGAGGATGGACTTCCGTTGCTGAAGAGATGTTTCTCACAAAGACTGTCACAGCAAATAAACAAATTTGATTGCATGGTTCGTTTTGAACTAGGGCAGAGCCGCAGTTGAGGTGCAACTGCCAAGACCCATTTCATTCATAGAGACAGAAAGTGGGTTTGGCTTGCCAGGGTAATAGGCTCCGGCCCATGAATTACCCTGTCCAACGGCTGATGTCGGCTTGGAATGTTGAGACCCTAATGAGGGCAAAGGATGTAAAAAAAATTAAATAAAAATAAAAAAGACCCCATGTGCAGCTCGGATAATGAACGGATGGATGTTTACAGTTTCAAGACAAAGAAACAAACATCAGGGTGCCTGAAGCCATGTTTCTGACAAGCAGTAGGTTGGCTCAATTTGGTGAGGTAAATTTTGTAGCACTGCCATTCCACCCATCCACATCCATTTTCTGTAACAACCTACCCTGTTTAGAGCCACAGGGATCTGGAGACAATTGCAGGTGATGTAAGGCAAAAGGCAGATTCCACACTGGACTGCTCGAGAGTCAATCACAGGGCACATAGTGACAAATTGAACATACGCTGCCTGCTCATAAGTCAGAAGAATCAGACTACCACTATCCGTGTCATCACTTCCATTCCATTCGAAGCCTAACTGATCCAAATGCCACCAATACTTTACCAGTTTTAATTAGATCACAGTAATGAGAATGCTCAATTGACTAAAATAATTGATGATCACTTGAAATGATCATCAAGAAAATGATCAAAGTGCAGGTCATTCAACAAAAGACCATGTGCTACCTACCATGCCAGAGCAGGAAGACCACATCAGTTGTTCTTACTTTGGAGATCTCTCATCTCAACTGTATTTATAGAGCACTTTAAGACAACCAACACTGTATACAAAGTGCTGTACATGGAGCAAATATCATATATACAACAATAAACAAATTAATAACAAAGACAGTAGAAAGCACAAAAACAGTAAAACTAAAAATCAAGTCTGAGTCATGCTGAGTCAAAAGCCAAAGAATAGAAATTCGTTTTGAGATGAGTTTTAAAGATGGACAGCGAGGGGGCTTGCCAAATGTTCAATCGTCGATAATCTGAACCACTTATCCTCACGAAGGTCGGAGGCGTGCTGGAGCCTGTCACTGCGGTCTTCGGGCAGTAGGCGGGGTACACCCTCAACCGGTTGTCAGCCAATCCCAGGGCACATGTAGACAAACAACGTGCTTGCAATTGCACCTAGTGGTAATTTAGAGTGTTCAAACAACATACCATGCATGTTTATGGAATGTAGGAGGAAACCGGAGTACCCAGAGAAAACATGCAAACTCCACACAGGAAGGCTCGAGCCGGAAATGTGTACAGTGAACCGGATGTGCAAACCAGTCATCCACCGTGCCACTTTAGCATGAGTAAACCTCTGAAATTCTGAGGATTGCCACAATATTATGGATTTTAAGGACGGTAAACGTTTCTGTCAATAAACTTTAGTTTAGAGCGGCTATGCTCATAGAATTCAAATTATTGGGGCCGGTCATTCTAATATTTGAAGTGGGTGGTTGAAGTCCACCAAAGTAGAGATGATCACTTCAACTCTGAAGACTGATCACAGTTTTATGACATCGAGCAACGTGTTTACTTGAAGCGTCCCGGTCATGTGGTTACTATCTTTTAGAACTTATTTATTTTTTAATGTCATCCTCCTACTCCACTGTATTAGGAGGAAGCAGGATTGAAATGTTTTCCCTAATGAAATGCAACAACTGGCATTGCCATATTTTTTAAATTTTTGTCTTTTTGGGTATCCCAAGGCATGGGCCGTTCCTCGGGGCCTTCTCAGGGTGGAAGACGTCCGAAACACCACATCAGGGAGGCATCCAGGAGCCACCCTATCTGTCTCTACTCTGAGCTCCTGATGAATTACAGAACTTCTTACCCTCTCTCTAAGGAAGAGCCCGGACACTTTCCAGAACAAGTGGTTTTGGCTAT
>CAAKHF010011747.1:11070-21286 GCA_901007745.1 Hippocampus kuda
GAATAAACGAAACTATTAATAGCAGTGTCACACGAGAGTGATTGATTATACCCACCAAAGTTTTTTGAAAGTGATTCAATGATCCGTCTCCTTTCACAAAAGCTGACAACATTCAGAGAATGATGACTGATGTGATAATCATTAGCTGTCGATTAATCACCTCGACTGGTAACCGACGGAATTGGCACGATGACTACGTTCGGCGTCGTCCTCATGTTTTGTTTTTTCCCTGTTCTTCTTCTTCATTTTTCTAAATCGGGGACCCGATTAAAACAAATGTCAGCTGTTGGAACGGAAAGTTTTAAAGTGGCATTTCTGTCGCAAGGTTATTCCATGACCATGAATAGCAACATTATGTCACAAGGGCAAAGTGAAGCACATCAACAAGCTGCCGCGCTGGATATATGTTGAATAGGGAGATCGCGTCCCACTGAAAGGAAGAAGACAGGGCCGGCATCACGAAAGATGTGCAGTAGTTCGATCGGCCAGAAAGTGTGAGAGTCTCAGGGCGTTGTGAGCAGGCAAACGAAGGAGGCACAGAAGGATCTGCTCGCGAGATGCGCCGGTCGATTGTCTGACGCACTTTGAAGGGGAAAACCCCTCGTTTGGGTTTGAAATCGATCTTTTGTGATACCAGTTCTGCACATTTCCTGACACACCTCATGGGTTCGTGTCATCGCTTTGTTGTGGTGTGCGTGGGGACAAACGTGCGCTCACATCCAACTTTAGATTAGTTCGGTGCGCCACAGGAAAGAAACATCCTCGGGCATGAAGCTTTTTTTTGTTGTTGTTTGTATATTAGTGTTTTTGAAGCAAAAGGGAAAACTATATTTTCGAATAGCCTAATGTTGCCTTCTTCACGTCGCCCACAAGAATGACAAATTTGGTAAATTGCCCAATAAGTCCTGATCTGAAATAGAACGCGCAGCATTGCCGACGCATTTGCGTGGAACTCAAATTACTGTGAACATTATACTTCAAATGGCTGAAGATGCGTTTCAAAGGACAAGCTTCTCCTCTATTTGTGACCCTGCATCAAGATTGATTTCTTTTTCCCTGTCGTCCGGTCGCACGAAGTGCGGCTTCCATAACCCGCTTGAAAATCGAATTGGATTTGAATGACTTTTTTGTCGTTATTGTCTTAACAAGGGTCTTGGAAAAAAAAATCAAAACTTGTTTTCTCACACCCAGTGTCCATCGCGCCTGCGCTGTCAGCATTAAATCAAGACAGCGAGTGGAAACGGCGACTGTTCTATCAAGCAGACTCAAGGGAAGGATCTCGCGTTTTTTCCAAATGGTCGAATATTTTCCCGTTTACAGATTTAAAATGCTGATGCTTGCGATGTCATTGTCGGACTGGAAAGTCTGAGTCAGTGGAAACCGGCAGGATGCTTACTGAGCTCGCAATCGATTGGGACATCTTGGATACAGGACATGCTTACCCATTGTCTGTTCATACCATTGCGCATGTCAAATGGAAAAAATGGTTTGCTATGAATGAATGAATGCATTTTACAATCATGTGTATGCGGATGTGTTGCGCAAGCATGGATCAGAATGGTGGTCATGTTGATGACATGCAAACCGTAAAACTGAAGTGTACGCCGTCCTCGCGGCATCATTTTCGAACAAGACATGCACGTTGTCAAATCAACGAATACATTCAAATAAATGGACATTCCTTTTCGCAAAGGGGGGGGGAAAAAACGGTTGTTTGTTCCCTTCTCTCTGTGATTCTGGTGCTTATTTACACCGTCCATGTCTGAAAGGATTCGTGGGGTCAGCTGACTTGTCAGGTTACAACATTTTCCGCTTGTGTGTGTTGTTTTGCTTCTGGTGTAGAATGGTGGTTTGCTCAGCAGTTTGACGAGCAACAACAAGAAAACGAATTGTGCCAGGAAGGGAACATTCATTGCAAGTTCATGAATGAGCTATCCGAGCTATCAAAGAGAAGGCAGATTTTTTTTTTTTTTTTTTTGTAACAAGTTCAAACTGCACCACATAAACAGATGGCGGCAGACCTTTCGTTTTGGCTTTTCACTCTTTCTGTGCAGACGTGTGCCGCAAGACACGATTTGCCAAAGGTCGTCTTTGCTTTTCTCATTCGTGAGGGTTCGGGCGATGGCCGAAAATCGCTTCCGTCAGCGCTTATTCTGTCACCGCTTCAACGATTCCGTTAGTTGTCAGTCCGCCAGAGAAACGGGAGACCCTCAGTGACGGACTACCCACCACTCCCAATGTATCTAGTCAATGTTTAAATTGTGAAAAATTGCATACTAATTATTATTATTATTATTTTTTAAGCCACGGTGATAAATGCAGCAGCAGAAATGCAGGGTGAACCTGAATGGAAATTAAGCTAAACGAACAAATGCATGCGCTCAACATAACTCATTAGCTCTCAACTCAACTCAACTGTATTTATAGAGCATTTTCAAACAGCCATCGCTGCATACAAAGTGCTGTACATGGAGCAACTAACATATACAACAGTAAAGCAACAAATCGGTAACAAAGACGTTAGAAAGCTGTATAACATCACCCGATATTCTCTTCGCGCTCTCGGCTATTAATACCTCATAAAAGCGAGTTATCACGCCGCATACTTTCCATGAGCAATACCTCGCCCCTCCAGTTTGCATTCTTCCTACCCGTCATGTCTGTTACACTTTCCACTCCTTTTTTTTCTGCTGCTGTTCAGCTGCCATCTGGTTTTTCTTTTTTTTTTTCTCAGCTGTTCGCTCTCTCTCTCACCCTTTGTTTTCTCCATCCCCCCCCCCCCACACCCCCAACTCATTCACTTTTATGTCTTGCACATGCTTTCCCGGGTCTGTGCGTGTAAAATCTGACTTGCCAAGGGGGTTGAGATGATGAGATCTGAACGGAGCGATTGATGTGTCAGATGTCAGGTGACGTCATGACTTTCCTCCGAATCGACACACGCTGTCCTTTCCGTCTGATTAGGCGCCATTGAATGATGTTTGTCAAGAGAAAATAGACAAACTCCTCCCACTTTCCCTGCCTGTCGGAACTCAGCGAATCGCCGAGTTAGTGGGCAGGAGCTGTGGGCAGTGCGTCAACGTGTTGCAGAAAGGGGTCTGGTTAAAAAGGGGGGGGCTGAGAGAGACAGAGAGAGAGAGAGCTTGAGGACAAAACTGAATGAGCCATTTCTCCACACCCTAAATGCCTGGAAAATTCCATCAATTTACAGATTGCCACAAAGCCGATGGATCATTAAGAAAGCAGATTGATCTTGGACACTGCGGTGCTGCGTAAGGAAGCTTGCAGAAAGAGCCTCGGACAAAATCCAAAAGCTCCCCCTTTTCCTGCTTTTGGCCACCAGATTCCTTCTCGCTCACCTGTCACCCCGAAGAAGGCGACGTTTCCCCGACCTTCCCGTTTCTCTTTTCCCTTCATACGCCCCCCCCTCCAACTGCCTTTCGAGAGCCTCTCGGCAACCCCGAATTCAAGAATTAAGTGGCGGAGATTCCGACGCGCCTCGTTGCCTGCCATGCACATCAAGACCACCAAGTGTAACCACTTATGTCTGGTCGCCACCGTGACGAATCGGGAAGTGTTCAATCATCCCGATGCTCAGGTAAGCAAAGTGTCTGCTCCTCCGCTTTTCCTGATCCGAATGTGATGCGGCACAGCAGCGGCAGACAGAAATGGGGACTTTCTCTTCCTCTTTTTGATACCGGTTTTGGTGTGACGTTGATACCTCCTCTATCCAAAGCCCTTCTTGCTACTAAACATCTTCATGCGATTTTTAACTTGGATATCCTTGTCTTTTGTTCTGGGCAGTTTTATTGTGATGTGTTCCAGTCCAGTGTCCCAACCAGGTGCTGGAATTGGGGCAGGCGGACGACGCACTGTTGACAGTGTCTGTCTGGGTCAAGGGCGGATGATGAATACATGGTTTTAGTTGACTGACGGCCATTTATCCTCATTATTTTGTTGCATAAACGGTGATTGTAATGCATCCATCCATCGAGCTGTACAGTTTCTATTCTGCCGGGTAAATATCGACAAACAACCATAAACGCTTACGTTCACTCCTTGTGCATGTTTTTTTTGAATGTGAGAGGAAGCTGTAGTACGTGGAGAAAACCCGATAAGAAAGGGGGAGAACTGGCAAACAGAATCATTAAAAAAACAAAAAGAAAAGAAGAAAGTCAAGGAAAAGCTTTCTCTTGCATTTGCATTTTGGAAAGCGTTCATGGCGGCCAGAAGCTTGGCGGGTTATTTACATCAGTGACTGTAAAGGAGGGGGAGCCCATCGAGTGGGCGCGGACAGATGTTGGGCCGCACAGAGAGACTGAACAAAAAAAAGGTTCTTGATCATCAGAGTCTGAAAAGAGGTTTTCCTGAGCGCCTTTTTTTTTCCCAAACAGGCCAAATAATGGAACACATTTCGTCGCGGGCCACTTATGTATTCCCTCGGAGGGCCATTATGACAGTGAAACCACAAAAATGTTGAATTGTTTCATTGCATTCTTACTTGTGCACCACAAACTAATGGGTTACTCGTTTTGAAATAAGTCAACTATAATAGTTTGTTCAGTTATTGTTTAAGTGTAAACGGTAACAAAAGTATTGCGAAATCTAAACGTTATTTATTACGCATGGCCATTTGGCATTTTGGCATAGATTTTAACAAGGATCACGCAAGCTCACACACATGATTTTTCTTTCGTTGGCCACCTAAAATGAGGCGGCGGACCGGATCTGGCCCCCGGGGCCTTGACTTTGACACCTGCGGCCTACGGCTTTCAAGAAAAACAAAGCTGTGTCTAAGAGATATTATTGCCAGTCTTACTTGCGGTACAAGTTTGCTGCAAGTCAGCTCGTATTCATAAAATCCGCTTCAGCCGACCTTCCGAAACGTGAATTTTCATGAAACCAGTTTGTGGTGCAGAAAAGGTTGGCGACCACTACTGTAAAATGATCTCAACCATCAGGACGGTGATCTGAACATGACATAAATGACACCACACTTGGCATAAGTGTGATTGTCTTGGGTGTCCTCTGGGACTTTTTACTAAGACTCGAGGCTGGCGGTACCGTCACGTCTTTTGAGTTATCGTGATCCAATCAATTTGTGAGTTGGTGGTTTGATCTTTCTCTCAGATTCTCTCCCTTCTGAATGCAGGCCAGCTTTGAGGCGCTATTCCACGCTTTTGACCCAGAAGCTCAGTTCCAGTACTTCAAGTCCTTCCGTCGGGTCAGGATTAATTTTAGCGACGCGCTGGCTGCGGCAGAGGCGAGACTGAGGCTGCACAAAACTGATTTTCACGGCAAAGAGATGCGCCTCTACTTTGCTCAGGTGACGTCTGCGAGTTACACTATTTGATTGAGTTTTGTTTTGGGAGGTTTTTTCCCCCCGTAAAATTTTGCCAGGACTTACGGTCATTGTCTTTTCCCCGCAGTCTGTCCACATCGGGAGTCCTCGCCTTGAGCCTCCAAAGCCCGAGAAGCAGTTCCTGATCTCACCGCCCGCCTCGCCTCCGGTGGGCTGGGAGCAGTCTCAGGATGCCATGCCCGTCGTCAACTATGACCTGCTGTGTGCCATTTCCAAACTAGGACCAGGTACATTTGAATCTTTTCCGTCTTCATCTAATTAAACTGATTTAGCTCATGTGCACCACTGTACTTCTATCAACAGATTTAGGTTTGAAAATGACTTTAGAGCGTTTGTTTCGTCTTGTGAAATTCTATTTATGAATGTAATTGACTTCACCTAGCGCAAAATTGTGGGAGAGAAGATTACGTTTGACAACTGCTGGTTAATTAGATCGTAAGATTACATTGCAGCAAAGCAACATCTGAATTTTATACAAAACGGAGCACGGGCCTCCGAACTCATCTTTTGTGTCGTTTACTGCCAGTGAGGATGAGGGTCTGAGAATAGAATCCATTTAGCTGGAGAATATTCTCCAAATGACCAGAGGGCAATGGCAACATTTGTAACCTGGACATTATTTTGGCTTCCAACCCCCCCCCCGCAGTTTCCTGTACAACTCTGACAAAATCTTACCGTTGTCACTCTAAAATCCCTTTTCCATTGTACTCATCAGTTCATTGAGTAGCCCCAGTGGTCGTTAATTCAGTGCCAGCCAATTCTAGACCAAATGTGAAAAGACGTTTAAAAACGTCTTTGGGAGTGAATGAGTTAAGGATTGCACTCCTTCATCGATGAATTCCTACATACGACCGTTTTGTAGTTCTCTTACTAACTAACTACAAAACCTACCTCCAGGCGACAAATATGAGCTCCACACAGCCACGCCCACCACCCCCAGTGTCGTCGTCCACGTTTGCCAAGAAGAGCTCGGTGACAGCTCGGCTCGGGATGACGGCGAGCCGGATGACGCGGCGCGGACCGCGCGGCCCAAGATCGTCCAGACGCGCCGGCCCGATTACACGCACGGCGTTGAGCAGTTGGCAGCACTGGAGTGACAGCTGGTAAAACATCCCCTGTGATGTCACCGATACGGCGCAGAAGATGTGCTCTCTGAGGTTTGCTCTCTGAATTTGGGAAGGTACCTTGGAGATGCGGCATTGTCCCGATGGCGAGGAGACCGACTTAGAATCAGATGCTGTCATTGTGTCTTTTGGGAAAAGATTGGGACTTCTTTTTGAGACGTTCAGCTGTACGATAACAACTGCTCTCCGCAATTCGAGGGTTTGGGATGATGGAGAACTCTGTTTTGAAGTGTGTAAACATTATGTTCATGTTCATGCTTCATGTCATGATTGGATACTTGGTTTATGGATTTGTTAGATGTGCTATTACTAACGTGTGCATGAGATGAGCTTTTAATTGACAAAAGATGACCACGCAACATAAATGCAGCATCATGCTTATAAGGAAACATCAAGTGTTGGGTGGGCGGAAAAAAAATGGCTTTTCAATAAAATACAAAAGCTACTATGACCATATTGCGCTCCACTAAATTTCAGATTTCAGTGGTGGTAATTTTAAAATGGTGGGTGTTTGACATCACATCTTTAATATTGTAACTGTTTTGTGTGGCGTATGTATCGTCAACGTGTACATCTTTACAGTCGAATACTGCTCTGAAATGAGAATGTAATATTCGCAGTGTTGTCACCATTGTCGTTTCTATGTGAAAAGAGCAATGGGAAGTCCTGTTTGTTTGTTTTTTTCCTTGTAAACTAGCAAGAAATTGTTAGACTTGTTCTGTGATTCATTCATTTACAGAACTGTCCGTGTATGACAGACCCAGCAAGGCCTTTTTCATCTGTGGTACGTGGCAACATGGTGGTTTGGCCTTATCCAGCCATGCCCCCCAAAAAAGATATCTATAAAACTGGACCATCTTTTTTGTCAGAGTTTGGCTTCATACAGTATATGTGCTAAGAATTGTATTCTGATCTAGAAATCACTGTTGCTGAGCCTAAAAGCCAATAAAAGAAATGACTTGAGTATTATACAGCAGTGTTTCCCAGCCTTTTTTGTGCCAAGGAACAATTTACTCCCAAATTGACTTGTGAAACCTGAGCCTGTTTAATTGAACACGAAGCTGATATTGTCCATCCAGGTAGCCACGACTTACTCTGCTGTATAAATGCAACTTGTGCGCACTCACACGTTTATTGCCCCATTTGGACATATAATGGAAGAGCATTTAATTGTTCTGCCTGTCACTATGTGTCTCTGGCATAAATGGATTAACAACATACATGTGTCGGTCTATATCCTCCTGACTACCAGGGGAAAAAAATGTTGTCCAATCACATTTATTTTGAAATTCCCCATTCTATGTGAAGTAATTGGACTACTCCAAAAGAAAATTTTGAAATCCCACTACATTTTTTAAACAGGCTCAAATACACTGAAAACAACTCAAACAACACTTTAACGTGTTCTTATAATTAAAATGCCAACAGCATTTCAAAACAAAATGTGTTTGGTAAAAAGTATTACTTTTCCTCTTCCCATAAAAAGTGCTTGCACTGAGGGAAGCCATTTTCTTACTTTTTCTAACCCCTACAAATTTGGTATCATTGGAAAGCACTAAATGTCCTCTTTAGAGTAACAAAAGGAGTTAATGTGATTGGATGCACTGGGTGGGAGATATTTAGGTTCACAAATGTCCTCTATAGAGGACAAATTTGAAATACTGGTAGGAGGATATCTGTCCGTGTCTATTTAACCTCTCTGCGCATGTGCCCAATATGTGACGTCATACAACTATGCCGATACTGTATACTGTGCAATGATGCCCTCTAGAGCAGTATGACAGAGCAGTGGGAGCATCCTGTCTCCCGGTCGAATAGATCCTTGCGCTGACATTTCGTGACATTGGAATGATCTTCAGGTTGTTATGTCATGGAATGCTACATTATGTTATTCCCACATCACAGCTTTTCTGTCCACGATCTTCCATTATTTGAAGCATTCAAGCAGTCGAGCCAAATTTCTTCGGCTTCAAGTTAAATATTTTTAATGTAATTTTTTCAGGCACTACTCCAATATCGACATTCTCTTTCATTGTTAATTATTCTGAAGAAAAAATAAATAAAACAAGGGACGCAGACAACAAACATAAGGAGAGGAACCAAAGCATGATCCGGAACGATGACTTTGCCACAGCTCCTAGCCGGAACTTTTAGCTGCACACTTTTAAAATGGCAGCCAACATAGAGCAAATTTTTCAAGATTTTATTTTAAATAAAATCAGAGAAATTGAAGACCAGAATGTCGACCAAACGTATGTCAATATTTAGATTTTCATGCATTGTAGCTGCACTCTTGTCGCCAATAAACTGACGTCTGAACATATTCGGTTTGCGCAAAGTGGCCGCTAAACCATTTTTGCGTTTGTGTATCCTGCCTATTCCTTAAAACAAAATGCAACGGCGTAGCAATGGCTTATATACAGTGTTGTGTATATATAAATTGATGGCGGGGTGGAATGGCAGGCTGATTGCAGTTCTGTCTTCAAAACGCAAACCGTGTTCATGAGTTGCTTATTCTTAGAATACAACATGACATTTTGTTCAAGTCAAGTAGTAGTAGTAGTAGTAGTAGTTTGGACTGTACATCTTTGAATGTTATTGACTGATGAATTGGTAGTCATTCACAATTTCTCCCTTTCACTGCGTTGTTGTAATTTACAGTATTTTCAGAACTGCTCTTCATCACACTACATCTGGTGATTCTGTTTTTAATATTCCGATCATCTCGAGAAGCTTAACAAGGCAATCAGATCTTTAGCGATTAGTATAATGTTTCATATTTCTTGATTAACAGCTCTGGCAATGTAAATAAAAATCAAGTTTGATTATCTTGATATGGCCGAAATGTTTGATGCAGCCTGTGCATATGTACATCCCTTAGAGCAGTGGTTCCCAACCTTTTATGGCTGGTGTTACCCCAAACCTATTGGTTCATACCATGAGTACCCCCCTCACTCATAGAGAATGTAGAACGCATTACAAGTGCTTTTTAAATGAAAATCATTTTATTTCGTTTCCTAAATTTGCAAATTTTCGTTTCCTTAATTTGTCTTTTTTTTTATTTATTTTAAACACAAATGAATGATAAAAAAAATGCCTTGAAAGTGAATGGTATCGATCCATCCATCCATCCATTTTCCACCGCTTATCCGGGGTCGGGTCGCGGGGGCAGCAGCTTCAGGAGGGAAGCCCAGACTTCCCTCTCCCTAGCCACTTCTTCTAGCTCTTCCTGGCGGATCCCGAGGCGTTCCCAGGCCAGCTGGGTAACATAGTCTCTCCAGCGTGTCCTGGGTCGTCCCCGGGGTCTCCTGCCAGCGGGACATGCCCGGAACACCTCACCAGGGAGGCGTCCAGGAGGCATCCGAATCAGATGCCCGAGCCACCTCATCTGGCTCCTCTCGATGTGGAGGAGAAGCGGCTCTACTCTGAGCCCCTCCCGGATGACCGAGCTTCTCACCTTATCTCTAAGGGAGAGCCCGGACACCCTGCGGAGAAAACTCATTTCAGCCGCTTGTATCCGGGATCTCGTTCTTTCGGTCACGACCCATAGCTCGTGACCATAGATGAGGGTTGGAACGTAGATCGACCGGTAAATTGAGAGCTTCGCCCTTTCGCTCAGCTCCTTTTTCACCACGACAGACCGATACAACGTCTGCATCACAGCAGACGCTGCACCGATCCGCCTGTCGATCTCTCGCTCCCTTCTGCCCTCACTCGTGAACAAGACCCC
>CAAKHF010011747.1:21306-35495 GCA_901007745.1 Hippocampus kuda
CTTCATCACACTACATCTGGTGATTCTGTTTTTAATAATCCGATCATCTCGAGAATCTTAACAAGGCAATCGGATCTTTAGCGATTAGTATAATGTTTCATATTTCTTGATTAACAGCTCTGGCAATGTAAATAAAAATCAAGTGTTCTTGATCTAAATCTTGATATGGCCGAAATGTTTGATGCTGCCTGTGCATTATGTACATCCCTTTAGAGCAGTGGTTCCCAACCTTTTATGGCTGGTGTTACCCCAAACCTATTGGGTCATACCATGAGTACCCCCTCACTCATAGAGAATGTAGAACGCATTACAAGTGCTTTTTAAATGAAAATCATTTTATTTCATTTCCTCAATTTGTAAATTTTCGTTTCCTTAATTTGTCTTTTTTTTTAACCACAAGTGAATCATAAAAAATGCCTTGAAAGTGAATGGTATCAAGTAAATAAAAAATAGGAATCTGTTGTCCTTGACTTCTGATTTCAAAACGAGTAATACCGGTACATCATTTTGTTGTGTATATGTGATAATACAATGAGACGATTAAACATTCATTTGGTTTCACCCTCGTAACGGCCATCTGAGGGAAGCCCGTGACAAAAAGGAGTTTAACGTCCTTGCTTTCGAGTGTGCCTAATATTTGTCTTATTTATTCAATCGTTTCGACAGTGCTCCTCAAGGTGTGGCTGCATGCAAAGAAATAACCTCAGAGGATAACGAAGACAAAAATTGTGATGACAAGAGTACAAAGAAGAAACACAAGAAGCACAAAAAACATAAAAGTAAGAAAAAGAAGCGGAAACGAGAGAAGGAGGCAAAAGAGAACAGTTCCGAATCTGAGGAAGAATTTGACGCGCATTCCCGGTAAGACTGACAGATCAAATCACATTGGCCATCAAACTTTGTACTTTTAAAGAAACAACAGGAAGAGGGTTTTTTTTTAAAATATATATATTGTTGTTGTTTTTGTTAACTACGTTTTATTTAGTTATTTATTTGTTTTTCAGAAAAGTAGCCCCAACGGATAATGAACAGCCGTGTAAGTGTTTTCTATCCTTTCCATATGAATATGAACTGGAAGCTTAACTGTTTTCACACTTGGTCTTGACTTGTTATTTCAGGTCAAGGCCTTGACAGTAGCTCCAGAAGTCACAAGCACAAAACGGGAAAGAAGAAAAAGAAGAAGAAGAAGAGGAAGAGGCATAAGAGCGAGAGACGAGGAAATTCATCTGATTCTGATACAAAGCAGCGGAGAAGTAAATGTGCTCCAAGCTTGTTGCCAAGGCCTTGTGAGGAGTTGCCTGATATCATCCCAAAACAGGTAAGAGGAAGACGAAGAAGAAGCTTAACTGGTATCCGACGTGATTCGTGGTCAAAGTAACTTACTATGACTTAAAGCTTGTAAATAACTGACTCGTCTGTGCTCAACCCAGGACAGCTCCAGTGGAGCAAAAGCAGACGGGGGAAAAAGGAGACACTCCCGTTCACATTACCACGGTTCACATTCCAGCTCGGAGGGATGGAGTTCTCGACCTGGTAAACGAAAAGCCAGATCTCGTTCACGCTCCAGTTCACAAGGTCACCGCACCTCATCCAGGTACTGCGCACTGAAGGACTTATGAAATAGGGCCAAAAATGCCCAAACCGTTGAAATTGTAGGGATTGAAAATATGCGTCTGTGCATAGGTCCTTAGACACGAGGGATGGTTTAGACCCATCCACAGAGTCCAAAGACGATGCCGCAAAAAGCATACCACCGCTGTCTCCAAGTTCTAAAAAAAGAGACATCATAGAGCAGCAGAGTTTGGACCATAATCACGTGCCAGCAGGAGCCGCCGGAGAACATTCAGGTACAGATCGAGGCTTTTATGCTGCCCATTCTGATACGATCATACTTCATATGTCCATGTTTCCATCCCCTCATTAAACAAAAAATTGGACCATATTTCAAATGGACAGCACAGAAAGCACACAAACCTCGATTATGATTCACTTCATCGTTTGGTCTGTACCACGTCCATTGTGAAGGAAAGCGGCAGGGGACGTTGGACTGCACTCAGGCTGGGCTCTAGTTGGCTGCTGGCTGCAAAGTACGAGCTGCGAGTGATCGGCTTTTGTCATCGGCCATGGAAGGCATTGATCGCTATATGCTGATCATATACGTTTCCACGGCAATCGGACGATCGATCGGAGCATATTAATTGACCAAGATGAGAACGAGGGACATTTTCGCCATCATTAAAGTTAATTTTATCAACGCAAAATGTACTTTCAGTTCAGTATCATTTTTTTTAAAATTTGTTAATGAAAAGACTTTGTTCAATTTTTGTTTGGATTTTATTTATTTATTTTGGGGATAATTATAATAAACTTGATCTAGATTGGGCAGGACCATTTCTATGTAAATACTTGTTTCTTAATTCTGGTGGTAGTTTTACCTTCCACTTCTCTTATGACCATCCTAAAACTCTGATTGTGGTTTCATGTTGTAGCTGAAGATTGTGCTGCACCTCCATCTGTGCCAAACCCATCCAGTCGGGCTCAACGGGCTGAGGAGCCCGTTGAGCCTGTGGAGCCACGGCTGAAGGCATCAGAACACATCTCGGCCAGTGCGAGGAAATCCCCTGCAAAAAAACGTTGCAAGCCATCCAAGTCCCCATCAAGGAGCAGAGAAGAGAAGTCATCTAAGCGGCAGAAGAGATCCAGTTCACCTTGCAGGAATCACAGGATAAGGTCCAGCTCCAGATCCAGATCCAGGAGTTCTTCAAGGAGGAAGCGATCCCGGTCGAGGTAGGTTTCGAATCTGCTAGTGAAGATTCGTTGTGGTAACGGTCATAGAAAAACGACATGTGGTCGATGCAGGTCCAGAAACCGGAGGTCCCGAAGGTCACACTCTGTGTCGCGAGATGGGAGGCGGCGAGGGACTTACAGCCAGAGGGACCGCTGGAAACGAGAGCCGAGCAGCTCGCCTGAGCTCATTCTACGCAAGAAAAGATCCCCTACATGGAAACATGGCGCTAACCTTGACGGCTCTCAACGAATCAGTGATCTAGGTCAGCTATAACAAATTTGCTGCATGCATTGTCTACTTCATGTCTGCACAGTTCCCACTTAGGTCCACTGCACACCATAGACAAACTTGACTGGAATGAGCTGTTTCAAAATGTGAGTTGACTACTGGTAGCGAGAAAATGACATGAAAAAGGGAGAATAAAAATGGTCTCGTGCCATATGTGAGACTGTCGAAGTCTCAGGTCCTCTTCGGAGGTGCACCGGAAGGAGTTTTGGGTGCACGGTGTGGCTAACAAGTTTGTCGGGCTTTGAAGCAGCGCCGGGGCGTATATAGTTTACGCCGGTGTTTTTGCCTTTCTAGCCTAATTGCAGAGTCCGGAGAGTGCCCGGCGCGCTGCCGACAAAATGACAAGATTCTTGATAGCAATTTGGCCGCTAGGGAAAAAGTGGGCACCCAGTGAGGGCCCAGCCACGCCCACGTGGCCAGGAGAGAAGAAAAGAGCAAGATCCACAGGGGACTTGTCTGAGCCCCGCCTCCTCAAGCTTCGAAGCTGCGCCACGATTATGCCACCGGCTTGTGAGCGCAATTCAGGCCACGCAAGCTGGCGTCCTGTACATTGGGTTAGCTCAGTTGCTCCAAACGTAGCATCCGAGCGCTTCACTCTCAAGGCATGACTAATTGATTCACAATGAATACGATCTTTACACTGATGTAAAAGGTTTTTGGGTTTTTTTTCCTGCTTTGAGTGGTCATGCCTGGAGAGCCAGCAGTACCGTTAAGAGGAATAAGTATCGTTAAAATCCTTACGATACTCAACCCTAGTTCGTGCCATGCCGCTTGGTGTGCTTTCGATTTGTCGTCTTTGGGCCTTTTTTCGGTTTGGAACGGCAAACCCGATTCCACCAATTCCATTCATATTCTTTCCACTCCGTATCTGGACTTGTTACGAACCCTCTTTCATCGGTCTGCTGACACCAACTGAACATAACTCCCACCTGCGCTCTACTCCTAAATGCTGTCGGAATGAAAACGTTAACTGCTTTTGAGGGTAAAGTCACAATGTTAAATCATGGTCTTGTCGCTTGTAGAGAAAAAAAATGTTATGTTATCAGACTCAAGACTGACTTTTTTTTTCTTTTCATGAAAACAATTTTTAGCGTTTAAATTTAGCAAAAAAAAAAAAATCCAGATAAAATCAGAAATAGAAAATATTGTAGTCATGTATTATTACTGTGGTGGTGGTTGAAAACGCTTTAGAAAAAAAATGAAGGTGAGAAAGTGACGTTATTAAAGTAAAAGTTAAACAAGGGAAGAAAGTCACGTTTTAAGATAAGATAAGATAAGATAAGAAAACCTTTATTAGTCTCGCAATGGAGAAATTCCCAATTCACAGCAGCAAAGTTATAAAAGGAAGAAGAACAACAACAAAATATAGGAGCTGCTGGAAAGGCAGCCACTCTCGCGGCGCCATTTTGAAGTCAAAATAACAAAAATAACACAACACATAGGACACAGACAGTCGTGCAATCTTCACCACTTTTGTGCATACACTTTGTCTGAAGCAGTTATAGATGAAAGAGGAGAGGATCAAAGTGTCCTTTCACCAGTGGATCAGAGACGTCATGCTCAAAATGTGCATACGTCTGCTACAAGCTAAGTTTTGAAAGCAAACACGAAGCTGTAGTGTCCATTGACGAAAAAGAGATTGGCTCACATCTCCTGTCCCATGTAAATCCACTTCAGTTCCAAGCCGCGACTCCCAGTTTCACATCCGCATCGGCGCTCCGCGCTAACGCTCCTTTCTTCTCGTCGTCGGCTCCTCAAGCCTTACATCCATCCAGCCGCAGACCGTTCAACAGCACCGATCTCTCCGCTGAACAAAGCGGGGCTGTGAAAAATGCTGCCCATTACAGGCGCAAGACACAAGCGCCCCGGGACTGTCCAGCAACGACAGTCAAATGGCGCCGACATTCCTCCCAGTCAAAAACAGTGCTGGTATATCCATGCTGCCGAGAAGGCGCAACCACCAAGCACAGAGTCTCCTCCTTGATGAATGTCATGGCCAAAAAATGCTGAAAGAAGTCCACATCAGGTCCACACGACGTAACAACAAACACAAAGTGACAAAACAAACCAAAAAACAACAAAAAAAGCAAGGCTCATTTGAAAAGACAACTTTATTCTCATAATATTCTACATTCTCTCTCTAAAAAATATATGGCAATATTCTTGTAATACGTCGCTGTTTGTCCTGAAAAGAAAATGACTTGATTCATCCAGGGATGTTAACGTCAAAATTATATAAGAGTTGGAATAACCCCAGACCTAAAAGTAGGGAGGAGTAATTGGTTTGTTTTTGGGGCATGCTGGTCCCCATGTGGAGGGATATATTTTTTAATATGATAACAATGACAAAATAATTTCAAAGACCCCTCAAGGTTAAACTCATGTTGTACTCCAGTGGACGGTACCTAAAAGTGTTTGATTTTGAATCCATTTGTTTTCCTCCTTCACAGTCATTGAATTGCTTGGTGGAAACGTGGCTTTTATGTTCCCCTCAGGCAAAGAGCAACTTCTGGAAATTGCCAAGGCCAATGCGGCCGCTATGTGTGCCAAAGTGGGTATGACCATCCCCGCCAGCCTGAGAAGCTCGATGCTGCCGCTGGCCTTTCCGAGCATGGCCATGAACGCCGCCATGACGGCCGGTAAGAACGTCGGTTGGAGGCGTCGCCTTCACGCTTCGGCGATAATTCGACATCTTACCTTCTCTGCCTTGCAGCCACCATGACCGCTGCCTTGTCCAACATCAGCACCTTATCCTCATTGCTGCCGCTGCCCACCATCACCAACAAACCTCCCGGTGCGCATCTCAGTAGCAGCATCAATGCCGCATTGGAGGAAGTGAAAAAGAAAGTTGCCAAGCAGGCCAACAGCATCAGCATTAAGGAGTTCACCGACGTAAGCGCCCCGTTTCGTCTCTGAATACAATGTTGCAGATTTGCTTCTCGGTTTGCTGCTGTGAATTGGGAATTTCTCCATTGCGAGACTAATAAAGGTTTTCTTATCTTATCTTATAGCTCATTCTTGTTTCGATTCTGTAATTTAAGGGATGGCTAATTTTTATTACTTACAAGCATCTCCCTCATAATCCTCATGCCAATTACACATTGCTACCCTGCGCACCCTAAAATCCCATGGAGGTTTTTTTATTTTTTAACATTCCAACCTAAATATTCATGACCCCGTTTCACAGAAAGGAACTTAGCCAAATACAGTCGAATTAAATTCATTAGCTCTGAGTTGTCCCTAGCTGACATTGCTTCCTCTGCCAACAGAGAGAAACTAGCTTACGGAATTGCCAACTTGGCCATTTGGTTGCTACATTTCACAATTTTTCCAGCCGTTCTCGCGGCCATTTTTTAAAAAAATGTGACCGTCACTTTGTTCTTCCGTATTTCAAGAATGGAGATCGGTGGAAGGCACTCACAAAGTCAGTCACTTTGACCACGAGCCGAGCGAGACATGGCGCCCAGTTATATGTTGCAAAAGCAGTCATGTTTTCTCACCTTGGAAACTTTGGACCCAAGGTACTGTATGTGCTTCCAAGCACATACTTGCCTTGCCTCGCCTCAGCTATATAACACTACTAGAGTTAAGAGCGTGAGGGCTCCAAATGCGCCACACATGTGAGAACGACTGATTTACATAATACGTCACAATCATATCAGAGCTTTTATTGGTCCAAAGCTCAGAGAGGGAGAAATAATTGTTTATTTTAATATATTGGATTTATTGGTGTGCTGGTTCCTTATTTGTAGGTGCAGTGAACCGCCGCAGACAATAAACCCACTGCAAAAAAGAAAAAGATCTATCCATCTGGATGGATGGATAGATACACATATCACAAATCCAGACCCCCCCAAAAAACTATGAATGAAATGAACCTAACAGTGTCACCAACATTCCACCAGATGGCGCTAAAGTAATACCCTCGATGATACGCCATAATTTATTGGATCCCCTCGTTACAGCTCGTGGATTACCGAAAGTAAACTCCGGCCGCCACTTTGACGAACCAGGGATTTGAGGGTTGAATCCTACCTGTTGTCACTCTGTTAAAATGTGTTTTATTGCAGATACATTGTTTGCCTCTGATTGCAGCAAAGCGTGGGTTTGTGTTTTTTTGTTTTGTTTTTTTTTTTAGAAATGCAAGATGATTGTGGACAGCAAAGGTGAGCTGCCGGTGGCGGTACCTCATGTGCCGGAGGACGAGGACGACGGGAAACCATTTGGGGGATGGCTTCTGCGAGAACACAAGGCCATCAGCTTCAACGTCATTGTAAAATGCACACACGTTCCACAAATGAAATCATTCAAGACAAAATGTCATGATTCCTTCCTCTGCCCCACGCCCAACACATCACGAAATAGTTTTTGTATAATTTTGCTTGTTACCTAGAAATAAAAAAAAAAAAAATCAATTTTGTGGATGGAATTAAAAAGTCCTTGTGGCCAGCGTATATTCTTTCAAAATCAATTCAGTCTCAAATAATGAGATCATTTGACTCGTGAATGGTGAAAAGTGATTCATAGTAACCGCAACATGTTCACCTTCCAGAACACGACAGTGCGACCCACTGCCCGAAGTGATGCGGGCATGGCAAAAGAGTTTCCAGTGTCTTCAGGATCGCAGCACCGTAAAAAGGTCTCAGCGAAACATTGACCGTTGCCTATGAGAGCTCTTTTCTTTTTTTTTTTTTTTTTGACATTGTAAGTGATGCAGTGTGTCCCATCCAGGAATGTAAGACAATGGACGCCTACGGAGATTGGGTTCCGGTAGAAAAAACGTCAGATGAGACAAAGAGCGCCGCTGTTCCCCAAGCAGCAGCCAGCTCATCATCAAGTACCAGTGAGTCTTTGAAAGCAGCAGAGTTGCCGGGGACGACTGAGACATCGGCGGTAGATGACGACAGCGTGTTTCCTGGTCCACCGCCGCAGGTTGAGAGATGCAGTGAGAACGAACATTCTGTCCGTTTGCGCGAGTGCCACATGCGTTGAACATCTTTCGTCTTTGCAGCCCGTCGACATCTCTCAGGCTGTGAGCGAGAGGATCAAAGCTCAGAAGCGATTGGCCGAAAACCCCTACGACGTCAACGCCATTTGCATGCTGAGCCGGGCCCAGGAGCAGGTCGGAGATGTTCGCTATTGTTCTTGAGTGGATTTTTTCAATTGTAATTTTCTGGTAAAATTCCATTTTGATTCGTATTATTAGGTTGCAATCGTCTGGCAATTTTCAAACTTTGAAACTTTGAAGGTTGGCTCTTAATAAGAAAACCAAATCGAGTTGGGCAAAATATTTTTTGAAATAAAGCTAAATCGAACCATCAGATTTCATTCAAGTACAGTTGAAAATGATGAGTCCATTGCCTGAAAGGGTTTAGTGAAAATTCACCTAGAGAACCTAGAGAGATGTTTTTTGTTTTTTCAATCAACTTTTGTGGAAGGAATCGGACTCTTCCCATTTACCATTTAAACGGCACTATGTTGATATTTTTGGACGCGGGAGGATTTTTACAATGCAATACAATACACCTTTAATTACCAGTGTATATAGCGCTTTCACAACAGTTGCAGTACTTAATTTTTGAATGGGTTCGGTCAGGGGTGGAGATTGGAAATATTTAACTCAACATTTCTATTTTTCTTCTTCAATGAAAAAAACAAAGATTGTTCAGTCAAATATTGAAACTTACAACTAAATGTGAAATGTCATGCTTGCTGTCCTGCGTGACATATTTGGTCACTATTATTGCCATGAAAGCCCAGATCTTGTTTCGGCTGCAACCCTCACATAAACAAGCCACACATACACACACTGGGTTGCTACCATGGTTGTGTATGGGCTCTGGTATCAACCTCGCAACACCAGATACGCTCTTTGAGCTCATCTCAAGTTTTCCTTTCACAGGTGGATGCATGGGCCCAGTCCAACACTGTTCCTGGTCTTTTCACGGGCTCGACGGGAGCGCAGGTCCTCTCCTCAGAGGAGCTGTCCAACAGCGGCCCACAGGCCTGGCTAAAGAAGGTAAAAGGCACAACACAATGAGACCTTCAACAATACACAGTCACACACTGTTGGAACGTAACTGCTGGTGAGCAGCAGGCTTGATTCATCTTTCACTGGAAATCCAAAATAGTCAATGATAAAATGATCCCTTAAATAATGAAGGCAATTTGATGACGAAAGTGGGTATGTAAGTGGTGGCCAAGCTCTAGCCCGAATTGTGATTGCGATTTAATTGGCATTTTTTTCGAATGTATTTTTGATCAATCAATCTTCATTACAACACGCGATATCAGATCAATTATTCATTATAGTATACAGTACTAAGATAAAGGACATGAAGCTTTAATATGACTACAATAACAGGTAAGAACTTAGTAAATATCTTGATGTGCAGTTTGGAATGTACCATGACAATCTAATTCTGCCACACAGGTGTAAGTCTATATAATATAAATCAGTAAGACACAAACTAAAGTGCAGATTACAACAATAATGCAAAAAGTCAGCGGCTTTACCATTTCCAACATATCACTTAATTTCATGAAACATTTTATGTAAAAGTAGACTGTACTTCTTAATCACTCAATTTATCATACAGACCAACAAATGAGTAAAACATGCATGTATAAAAAAAATTCAGTCTACAGGTCTCCAGCGTGTAACATCACTGACATGTAGGAAAAGGAAGATTATACCTGTTGATGACATAAAAGTCGTATTTTAACAACGTTTCAGCACCCGCAGGCATTACGGCATCTCACCGATGAATCAGGGGTTCTCGAATGGGGTATACATATACCACTGAAGCCAATTTAAAATCACTGTCCAGTTTAAGACACCAGTTCAAAACTGTTGGCTTTAGATCAAGGAGCCAGGGGGTTCAAGTCAGCAGGATGGGGTCTAGCAAGGGCCCCTGGAACCAAACATCTGTTTTCCTTTCATTGATATTCAAGAAATTCCATGCCATTTGGGTCTTGATTTCCTCCCGACAGGACAAAAGTAAGCGTCTGATTTTGCTCAGCAGCACATAGTCATCCGCATAGCAGTGGAAGCACCTCAAAGGTGCAGATACAATGAAAACAACAGATGTCCCAGAATTGAACCATGTGGAACACCATGTGACAGTGGGGCAATGCAGGACTCTGAGGAAATGGTTGACCATGTTGTCCAACTGCCTCACAAATTTGATGTCCTTGTGTGCTTTCTTAAGCTTAGGCCTAGTCTGATAACCCTCAAATGTCTCGGTTAGGACCAATTCCTCAGGGCAGCGCCGGTATCGGGCGGCGTAGGAGAATTTTTGATGAGAAAAATGGGCTGGAGGGCAGGAGAGGGACTCGGGAGGAACCGCGAAGGCACAGTGGAGCCGATCATCATTGACTTCAAGGTGGACCGCAAAGGTCAGAAGGTCGCATACTTCCTCCATGCTTGTGATGAATGGTGATTCAAAACTGTTTTTGTTTGATTCAGGACTGGTTGCTGAAGGAGAGAAGCCACAGAAACCAACAGGGGGACTGGTGGTAACCAAGGACCTCATGGGTAAATGGCACAGTTGTGTAATACCTCCTAAATTGATTAAGTGGCCGCATTCGATAACTGGAAAGGTATCATGAGATTTTGCACTCTGACAAAATGATTGGTTGTTTCATTTCAAGATAAGAAAACCTTTATTGGTCTCACAATGGAGAAATTCCCAATTTACAGCAGCAAAATTATGAAGGGAGAAAGTAGAAGACAAAAAGTATATCAATAAATATAAATAAAATATGAATACAAGCAGGTTTTCTGGACCGTCTATTCAATAGCCTGACAGCAGTCGGCAGGAATGAGGGGTGCAGGGGTGCCCGATCTTTTTTGACCAAAGATCCATTTTTCAAGCAACCAACCTCCCACGATCGACCTGTCTGCGGGCTACCAGTTGATCGTGATTGACGTACTGGGCACCCCTGATTTAAACAAAGAAAAAAACTACAATGGGAGCTGGAATAATACATGACAAAGTACTGTTTTATGTTAATGGTCAAAACCCCCAAGTTTCTTGACCTCCTGATTTCATTTCCTCTTTCCATAAAGGCAAGCATCCAGTGTCAGCTCTCATTGAATTGTGCACCAAGAAACGGATGACGCAGCCCGACTTTGTCATGGTTCACCACAGCGGCCCGGACCACCGCAAGAATTTCCTCTTCAAGGTAAGATATCTTTTTTTTATGTCTGCTCTTTCTGGGCTGCTGTGGGCTGGGGTCGTGTTACTCATCAATGCATTGTGTGCTCACCAGGTCACAGTGAACGGTGCGGACTATCAGCCCCAAACAGCTAGTCCCAACAAGAAACATGCCAAGGCCATGGCGGCAACCGTGGCACTGCAGGCTCTTGGAGAGGTAACACAGTCCAAGGCCTCAAGAAACGTGACAGGAGGAAAATCCTTCCGATTTTAGAAGCATTGGGTTTTTCTTTTTAGATTCCAATTCAAACCTGACTCCTGCTGCCATAGGTGGAAATCTGTGAGGCTGACCTCAAAAGCTTTATAATTACCTGTAGATGCCACGAGATTGCGGCAAAAATCACTTTTCGACCAAAGTATGGCCTGACGAAATGAAGCTCCTCCCCACACTTCAACATACTGTCGCGCCGTGACACCAAGTTGCCACATGATGGCACCAAAGTATTAGTTTCCTATTTCTTATTGCTTGATCACAAAACGGAGAATAGGTGCGTTTTTCAACAAATACCAGACGATGGGATCACAACCCCCACCCTATAAAAATCTATGACTATCCAAAAAATTCACAAAAAGTGATTCACAAATTCGCAGGGAAACTCTGTTGGTGAATTTGTGAGTAGCCAACCACCGATACATTTGAGATCCTTAAGTTTGCCAAAAATGTAATTGTATTCATTATGTTACGTAACGCTTATTGTAACCAAGGGCGTCCTCGGTTTACAAGCATTTCGATCTTTCACTGAGTGCAGGTTACGCGGTGACCTAGTCTTGCAGCAGTGTAAGAATACGCCATCACGTGGGAGTAGAAACACCCACATACCTCTGTAGCAGCTACATCATCCATAGCTGTTTTTGTGTGTGTGTGTGTGTGTTCACCAGGTTCCAGCTGATGGACCTGGACTCTATACTGGTCCTGTCTTCACGGCCGCTTCCACTGGCCCCCTCTTCTCCACATAGATAACTAGCCGTCATCTAGTTATCTGACCGTTGTTCTTGTCTTCTCATTTTCTATATGCTTCTATAGTTGTACAGTACTGTACAATAGTCTTAAGACACTCTCAGATTTATTGTTTTAGCAATGCCACAATGGACACATACAAGGTCTCAACTTCCTCCCTCATGGAGGATGTCGGAAAGGCAACAGGTGCCGTTTTGATTTTGGAGGGATGGATGGTTCAGTTGCAATCATGATTTAAATGGATATTGGGTACCACTTTGTATCTCTATTCTTAACAAAATGTAATGGGTTCCTACTTGGCAAAAATAAGTTATTTGGGATTTTTTATTTTTAGTTTTTTCACATTCTGTTAGCACATATGGACACTATTATGTTTGAACAAGGTGTTCGTTATGGACAATCCGTGACGAGCACAGAAGTCCAACAACAAAACACCACTCGAGTTCTGATTGGGGCACCCGAGGCCACAGTTCGATGATTGACTTTGTGGTTGTATCATCGGATTTGCGGCCGTATGTTTTGGACACTCGGGTGAAGAGAGGGGTGGAGCTGTCAACTGATCACCACCTGGTGGTGAGTAGGCTCCGATGGTGGGGGAAGATGCCGGTCCGTCCCGGCAGACCCAAACGTATTGTGAGGGTTTGTTGTTGGGAGCGTCTGGTGGAATCCCCTGTCAGAAAGAGTTTCAACTCCCACCTCCAGCAGAGCTTTTCCCATGTCCCGGGGGAGGCGGGGGACATTGAGTCCGAATGGACCATGTTCCGCGCCTCTATTGTTGAGGCGGCCAATCTGAGTTGTGGACGTAAGGTGGTTGGTGCCTGTCGTGGCGGCAACCCCCGTACTCGCTGGTGGACACCAGCGGTAAGGGATACCGTCAAGCTGAAGAAGGAGTTCTATCAGGCCTTTATGGCCTGTGGGACCCCAGAGGCAGCTGACGGGTATCGACTGGCTAAGCGGAACGCAGCTTCGGTGGTCGCCGAGACAAAAACCCGGGCGTGGGAAGTGTTCGGTGAGGCCATGGAAGCCGACTCCCGGACGGCTTTGAGGAAATTCCGGTCCACCATCCGACGTCTCAGGAGGGGGAAGCAGTGCACCACTAACACTGTGTACATTGGGAATGGGGCGCTGCTGACTTCGACTCGGGATGTTGTGAACCGGTGGGCAGGGTACTTCGAAGACCTCCTCAACTCCACCAACACGCCTTCCTCGGAGGAAGCAGAGTCTGAGGACCTTGAGGTGGGCTCTCCTATCTCTGTGGTTGAAGTCACCGATGTAGTTAAAAAGCTCCTCGGTGGCAAGGCCCCAGGGGTGGATGAGATCCGCCCGGAGTTCCTCAAGTGGGTATGGGGTACCGAACCCCCTGATACGGGCTGTTTGGTCACTATACCACCGATGTCAGAGTTTGGTTCGCATTGCCGGCAGTAAGTCAGAATCGTTTCCAGTGAGGGTAGGACTCCGCCAAAGCTGCCCTTTGTCGCCGATTCTGTTCATAACCTTTATGGACAGAATTTCTAGGCACAGCCGAAGCGTTGAGGGGGTCCGTTTTGGTGGCCTCAGTATTGCATCTCTGCTTTTTGCAGATGATGTGGTACTGTTGGCTCCTTCAAGCAGGGCTCTCCAACTCTCAATGGAGCGTTTCGCAGCCGAGTGTGAAGCGGTTGGGATGAAAATCAGCACCTCCAAATCTGAAACAACGGTCCTCAGTCGTAAAAGGGTGGAGTGCCCCCTCTGGGTCGGAGAGGAGATCTTGCCCCAAGTGGAGGAGCTTAAGTATCTTGGGGTCTTGTTCACGAGTGAGGACAGGAGGGAGCGAGAGATCGACAGGCGGATCGGTGCAGCGTCTGCTGTGATGCAGACGTTGTATCGGTCTGTCGTGGTAAAGAAGGAGCTGAGCCAAAGGGCGAAGCTCTCAATTTACCGGTCGATCTACGTCCCA
>CAAKHF010011748.1:0-13634 GCA_901007745.1 Hippocampus kuda
AGGGAAAGTATGGCACAAAGGAGGGATTGGAGGAGCAGGGGGCATATATAGTGGTGGTGCTCTCTCTCTCTCTCTACATATATATATATATACACACACACACACACACACACACACACACACACACACACACACACACACACACACATAATCAAACATTTTGTGAGGCACGAGGAGGACAACAAAATAAAGACTATACTTTGGACTGTTATCAGAGTGAGTAAATCAAATCCAGGCTGGTGGACACCGATTTTAGTGAGAGTGGTGTCTTGTCAGAGTATAAGAGTCAGCTGTCATAAGAGGCACCAGCGTTTTTCTGGGCCACTGGTTCCTGCTACCCTTGAGTGTTGTTATAAAGTCTCTGAATAAGCAATTGTGCGCCAATAAAAACTGACCTACCCTTAGCTCCACTCGAGAGCTTTTAAGCCAACTCAGCACACAATATCCCACATGGTTTATTGCAAGGCTTCTTTGGGCTTTCTTATAGAACAAAGACACTGGGGGAGGAGGAAAAGAAACACAGGTTAAAAAGTAATATCTGTGGAGTGTTTTGTCAGACATAATTATTCTCGAATTATATGGTCAAAATGTGGCATTATGGACACTTTGTTGTCCAGGCAGTCTGGCTTTGATCAACCGGTGGTGGAATGCGGATCACATTAGTGGGCCTACGGTTATGCATGTTTCCTGTCATGAAAAGGATAACAATGAGGTCAGCAGAGCAAGGACTCCCCCACCCCCCTTCTCTGGGAGCAATCGTGGTTGAGCACCACTTCTTGAGCGTGCTTCCCTTTTCGCTGGCCACAGGAAATGATAGGATAAGACCAGAGGTAAGAGAACAGAGGAAAGTGGACACAAGAATGAGACCCCTCTCCCAAACAGGATCTTGAGTCAACAAATGATCATTGACAAATGATTTTAAAAGTCCACTTATAAGAAACTGCAAGTAACTATTATTGTTCTGCCATATGCCATTTCTTCTATTTCCTCTGTGCATTTTATGGTTCTATTGTGTTCCACAGCTGGAAGATAAAATCTACCATCAACATAATCAAGTGGTGTGCACTTAA
Organism: Hippocampus kuda; assembly: GCA_901007745.1. Taxonomy (NCBI): domain Eukaryota; kingdom Metazoa; phylum Chordata; class Actinopteri; order Syngnathiformes; family Syngnathidae; genus Hippocampus; species Hippocampus kuda. The sequence continues at coordinate 1,071 of CAAKHF010011748.1, forward strand.
TAAAGGACTGTACAAAAGTAACTTAATTTGGGTTAATTGAAGACACAAAAGTGTTCATAGGTTTGAATGTGATTGTGATTGGTTGTTTGTGACCTGCAACGGGTTCAGGGTCTAGCCCAAAGTCATCTGGGATAAGATCCAGCACACATGCAACCCTCAGGAGTATAAGCGGAACAGAGAATGGATGGCTGGAGATTTATTTGATTTGTTTCCAAGTCATTTCAGTAAGAGGTTTTTTTTTTGTGCGTAGAGTTATTTCAAACACCTTTCTTCGACCTTTTGCACCCACCGCCAGCAGCATCGTACAACAGCAGTGTGGGTCACAAACTTAGACTCTCAATGACTGATTTTATATGCTTCTCTAGGTTTTAGCTGCAGCACAAAAACAAAACAAAAAGAAACACACGCCACCATTTCATTCTTATGCTGTAAACGCATTGCCTTGTCCCGTTGACGCACTATGAACTGTGAACTTCCACTCAAAGGATCATTACATTACAAAGGGAGCCAGCAATTTAGACCATGTGGGTATATTTCTGGACATTGACAAATTTGAAATGATTGCTGCACTCCATCTTGAATACTTTTGTCCTATCATCGCCATTTTGATGTTAGCTAGCTCGTTCAAAGCTCTTTTGGGGTTGGGAGAAATGAATTCACAATTAGCTCCGGTTTCCTCCCACATTCCAAAAACATGCATGGCAGGCGGATTGAACACTCTAAATTGTCCCTAGGTGTGAGTGTGGGCGTGAATGGTTGTTCGTCTCTGTGTGCCCTGCGATTGGCTGGCAACCGGTTCAGGGTGTCCCCCGCCTACTGCCCGAAGACAGCTGGGATAGGCTCCAGCACCCCCCGCGACCCTAGTGAGGATGAAGCGGTTCGGAAGATGAATGAATGAATGAATGAATGAATTCACAATTAGCTTCTAGGAAATGGCTTCGGCAGACTGTGCAGTTACAATCGATTCTTAGTAGGAATGGTTGTTTAATATTCATGCTTCATACTGATTATAAAATATAAAGAAAGTGCTGTGAATGGACGAAGTGCAACTTCACCACATGCCAGGGAAATACAAAAGACGCAGTGTGAACATTTTGAGGTCATGCCAAGTTGCTTTATACGCTGAGCATTCCCCCATACTACAGTAAATGTATGAGTGGAATGTTCAAGCAAAATTACATTCTCGTTTTCCTTCAAAATAAACTCCTCGGCGTCGGAATTACTCTGAAATGGCCCGCTTATGGAAGACGCCTATTTGGCCAAAAACATACATTTTACTACAACACCTCTGAACTGAACTTTGCATCGCTTGCCTGACTTTGGCTTGTGATCTGCTGAGGACCAATGAGATCCCCTCCTGAGGGATATCGCTGGCATCCCGGGCCGGGCATGGCATGTGCTCCCTTCCAACCCCCCCCCCCCGCAATCCAACTTCTCTGAGGCCCTGCCTCATGCTGGCCTGTGCTGTGGACACCACCATCTGTGCATCCCATTGGTAAATTGGCAAACGAAACTACTGGAACAGTCCTGCCCTGATTTGGGCTCTTGGCATAACAGTTGGAGAAGCAGGAGGGTGGCCGTGGTGCGGTGAGGGATGCTCCCTGGTGTTTCAGAGAGCCACTCCATAACACTTTCCTCATGAGCGCTTCTCCGGAGGGCTGCTGGATCGTCTCAGAGCCATCTGGGGAGAAGTGGAGTGTGGCAGAGAGCAGCTGGACGCTTACAGCTGCTATTTAAGCCTTGGCAGCATAGCTCCATATCAGTCAGTCAGCAGGAAATGCGAGGCAGCGCAGTGGGGCAGAACCTAGCGGCCAGTTCACAATTGATATAGCGGCACGTTCATGACGTAAGATTGCTTTCATCTTGTGCGTGATACTTCATAAATACACTCAATGTAACTTAAATTGTCATGAGGGTGGATATACTGATCACTAGAAAAAAAAGGAAAATTGACCTCATCGGAAAAATATGCGTCCACCATCAAGCAAAAAATAACATCTCCTTCTCACATTCTCACAAAATGTCGATTGGCCACCGGAGACTACATGGGAGGTTTTCTCACAAAGCAGAACAAGTCTTGATTGTTCTGCGGCTCCCAGGAGCACAACCACCCCCATGTGAAGCTACGTGCAAAGGCTGCTTGTCAGGAGAACATTAATTAAAGTGTTAAAGGTAGAAGAAATATTGACTTCCTCTCTTGCGCAACCTACCAACCACTAGAAGACAGCAAACGCAACTGCCCCCTGAGGTTAAGTCTTCCTCTGGCTAAGGCCCGGGAGCTACATGGAAAAAAAAAAAAAAAAGCCCCACTAAGACCAATTAAGGCCTTCACAAGGAAACTGAAAGGAAGACAAATGGAGGGAGAAGGCCCGATTACAAGAAACCTTTGTACAGATGTAAAGCAATTAGAGCGGTCTCGGGGGCCAGACAGTGCGGTACCTGTGAGTCATAGATCCTCCGACCAGTCAAAAGTCAAAACAATTCCTCTATTCTGTTTGGGGCTCAAGTCGGCCAGTGTATTAGTGTCATATATCAGTTGATAGGGCTGGTATTGGTTTTCTCCAGAGCATGGAAGTGATGGTAGTCTGCCAAAGGAACCACTCCACCCTCCATTATCTCTCTTTGGAGAAAATGACTGTATTATCCATTCAAGCAGGCCTTTTCGATAAAACAAGGGCCGACAGGAAGTATGAAGGAGCTCAGATGTCTCCTTCCACTCGTCAAGTTTGCCAAAGGGGTCATTCTGATAAAATCTCTGTAATTATACTGCACCGTACACCTCTTACCAGCCAGTAGACTTATTACCTCTCTACCTTTCAAAGGCATAGAAACAAATCAACTGTTGTGGCTTTGGTCCGAACACTGTGCCATTGAAGGTCACATGACAAGAGTACCTTGAGCCACAGTCCACCGCGACAAGATCATAAAATTTGAATTTAACTGTCGAGTCTTGGCAGCCGGATGTATTTCAAACAGCCTGGCGTTCAGCACCAACATTGGAGCAATATTGCCTTTGCCAAATTCACATCAAACTTTGGATGGGATAGTCATTGTCAGTGAAGGTAAATATTGCATAGCAAACCCTACTTCTGTTATTTCATTTTTGAATTACTGAAAAAAAAAATCAATGAAGTTGTCGGCAACTAGTTCACATACACTCAAATTTCATCACACTGGTAAAGATTTTAAACTTAATCTGAAGTTACGTAACGCCTGATTTGTACAAACGTTACCTTGACAGAGCTGTCTACATGCATTCCTTCACCATTTTTAAAAAATAGCCATTGCTTAAAATGTTATAAAACCATAATGCCAACCGTGATTTGTTTGCGCACACATGGCATTTTGCAACTTTTGTGAGCATTAGGCTAAATTGACAATAGGGTATTTAATAGGGTTATTTTACACAGATACACAAAATGTAATTATTTTTGTTTTATGTTTTGTTTAACTGCTATTATTATTATCATTATTTTTGGATTAGCATTGGCTCGTGATAATACCAGTATATAACAACTGATAAAATATACATTGGTACAGTAATCGGCTGGTTAGCACGTCGGCCTCACGTGTGGAGGCGGCATGTGGAGTTTGCATGTTCTCCTCGTGCCTGTGTGGGTTTTCTCTGGGTACTCCATTTTCCTCCCACATTCCAAAAACATGCAATGCAGACTAATGTCGCACTCTAAATTGTCGCTAGGTGTGAGTGTGAGCGTGAATGATTGTTGGTCTAGTTCAGGGGTGTCAAACTCAGGTACTGGAGGGCCGCTGTCCTGCATGTTTTCCAAGTCTCCCTGTTGCAACACACCTGATTCAAATGATCAGATCATCAGCAAGCTCTGCGGAAGCCTGACATTGAACCTGGTCATTTGAATCAGGTGTGTTGCAACAGGGAGACTTTGAAAACATGCAGGACAGCGGCCCTCCAGGACCTGAGTTTGACACCCCGGGTTTAGGTGATTGGCTAGGAACCAGTTGCGGGTGCACCCTGCCTAATGCCCAAAGTCAGATAGGATAGGCTCCAACACGGCCCGCAGCCCTTGTGAGGATAACCGGATCAGAAAATGGATTGATGGATTGTAAGAAAGAAGTAAGATTGAAAAAGAACTTCAACTTCAGTGTCGAAAGTAAGTCATACAATGCAGGCAAATGACACTGCAGCCGTGCTAATTTTAGTCTTTGCCACAGACTACACCCAAAAAAAATAAACCACCGAGCACCAAATGGGCCCTGAAGCCATCGTTTGGCCTCCCTTTATAATCGCAACTCTGAGCGAAAATTATTTTTTTTTTTTATATGTGCCCTGTGATTGACTGATGACCAAACCAATGTGTTGCCCACCTCTTGTCCAAAGCCAACAGGGATAAGCTCCAAATCAACCGCGACCCCAATAAGGACAAGCGGTATAGAAATTTGATGGATGGCTAACCTAGTCGACAATTAAGCAAAGCAAAAGCCTTCCTTGTGACCTGTGATTATGAAATGATTTTGACAAATAGAAGCCTGGTCTATCATGACCTTCTTCTGAGGCAAGGCCCACTGCAGTCATTATTAATGGGTGGCTTTAAAAAGCAGGTATTGGAGAATAAATGTGCGGCTGTCACTGTGTGTAATGGGGCTAATAATGGTGTCCTACGTGCTGCATAATGAACTTCACCCCCCATCGAAACGCTATCTCTTCGGCTATGGTTGATGAACACGCATTTTTCATGTTCTCCTTTAAAATCGGTAAATGGTATTACAACAAGCAGCTGTCCGCATCCTCATTTCAACATATTTAGCCAATATGAAGCATATACAGTGGTACCAATATGAAATTAATTGGATCTGGAAGACATTTCTTAACGAGAAAAATTTGAGACGCGTAGAGACGCGTTTTCCATGTAAATGCCCTAATCCGTTCCAAGCCCCCCAAAATTCAGACAATGTTTTATAAAGCATAAAAATGCATCAAAATATGTAATAGATGTTACAATTAGATGATTGCACAATACGTGAGAGTTGTGCATAATGTAAAAACAAAGAATAGAGTAAATAATAAAAATGGTCATTAAACTTTTAACTGCATCCTCATGATTTTTTTTTTTGCCTTCTTTAGTTCATGTTCTCTCTCAGACGTAGTTTTTGCCCGGCGTTTTGTAAATAACTGATCTAAGGACGTTTGCTTTTGTCGCTTTTCACAAACCTTCGAAAATGCCCAAAGCAAATATCAGCATCGTGATCGATCACCCGACTTGTGAACACATTTTCTGCGTAATTCACATTTACGTAAAACTATCGGAACGCCTCCTGGGCGAATGACAAGGACACTGCATCAACACATATCTATCTATCAACACACATAGACACATACGGTAGAGGTCCCTCTTAGCCAATGGGATGCCAGGATGATGCTCGGTAGTAGCCAATGGCAGAGCAGCTATAAGTATGTTGCATCCAGGAAACCCGGAGCTGCGAGGAGCAGCTCATACTGTATTTTTACCTTTCGTATCTTGAAATTTCTTTCGTAACAAGAGGCAATATTTTCCTGTTGAGGCGTTTCGTATCTTGAAAATTTCCTATGACGAGACGTTCCTAAGTACAGCTACCACTGTACTGGGTATGAGTAGGTTTTAGATTGGAATGATACTCAAACGTCAAAAGATGCTAAGTGTTAAGAAATCTTTATTTTCTGTAACACTTTGAAAATTATTAATATCAACGATCTTAACAGACATTGTTAATGGATGACTTATTTGCCCCATTCTACAGTATCCTGGGAATGTCTACAGAATTAAAAAAATAAAATAAAATACTTAATTCAAAATTTGGCCATGGTATGGAGGCTATGAATAATTTGAGGCTGGTTTGGAACTGCCAGTTCAACTGCGTTGCTTGATTTGGGGGCCAGAAAAAACTATTTGACTTCATAGTTCAAGTTTGACAAAGCCCCAGAGCACAGCCAGTTAAAGACTTAAGCAGATGGCCAAATACTTGGCGCAAGAAAATAGCTGCTCCGAATTTTATATATATATTTTTGGGGGCATCTTGACAGGCATATGGCAAGAGTTCATACCAAATAGTTCAGGGAAAAAAAAAAGAAAAGAACTTGCCTGAGGGAGAGCAAAATCATATAAAACAAGAAATAACAAGAAACAGAAGAAATGAGCGACTGACAGAAACATGTTGAAATGCCAGAAATATGATCGTTTTTGCTCTACACACATCTAATTTACTCTGGTCCCATTCCGATTGCTTGCAGTCTTAAATAATCACGGTCATAATAACAGTGAGTGGAGGGGATAAACAGAGTTCTGTTTTAAATCAGACACAAATCAAGCGCACTGAGGGGGCGAATGAGGGAACGCGTGCCTCCCGGCGCTCTGGGAAAATCAAACTTTAAAGCATCGGCCAAAGCTCACGTCCTTTCGTCTCCAGCCAAAAGATTAGAGATGAGGACATTTCACGGTCAGCGAATATGCTTGAAAAGACAGAGCGGATCATTTTTTTGCGGGATTTATATCAATAAACACAAAGAAGTCAAATCCGCAAGGCAGAAAATCAAATAAAAGGCTCATATCCTGCATAACCTCACACCACGAAGGAGTTGGACATCTTCGGTATTATCCGTACGATGATCGGGATCGAGTTTGCATCAACAACATTGTGTGAGCTGCTCGAACAAAGCCACGTCGAGAAATTGAGCGCTCGCAGGGCTCTTACCACTAGATGTCAGGCGAAAGACGACAAACTAGAGAGGGAAGGAGCTCACTCATTCGCCAGCAGTGTTAAGTCAAAAGACGAGTCAATGTTTGAATCTCACCGACACCAGGTCAAGGCCAGTCAAAAAAAACCCCACTTGACATTTAAGGGCAGTCAATGGTTGTTCGACATACCCAAGGTTATCACATGGCTTTTGGACTGCATTCTCGACTGGTGGTTGCTATTAATGGGAAAGAAAAGGCCGTGCCCGTAAGGCGTATGTACACTGAAAGATAAAGTGCAAAATGGTATAAGACGTCCCATTAAAAAGATGATTAACGTTGCCTGTTTTTTTTTTTTTTTTTTTTTTAAATAAAGCGTTCTAAAAGGATAAAAGCACCTGAAGAAAAAAATTGTCTGTGAACCTGACATGAACGTGAGGCCAAGGACGTCTTATCCCAAGCGTTAGATTGCTTTCGCATCAAATGATTAGTCTCATCCAGGCTAATTACATTGAATGGAAACTAATTAAGAGGAAGTACGCGTCAGCTAATGAGGAATTGGTGCTGTGTCCATCTTATAACATAATTTGCAGTCGCTGCAAGCTACTTCGACTCTTCTTTAAACATCTTCGCTAACCGGGTGCCATGAAGGATTTGCATGATCAAAACAGAGCAGATTCAACCGCACGTCTTTCAAAAAAAAATAAAATATAATAAATAAATTAATAAATAAATGTATGTATGTATGTATGTATAGCACTTACTGGGAGGGCAATTGATTAACCTTTTTCAGGACCTTTTTCACTTCAGACTGATGTTAGCGTAATGAGAACATTTTAGATCATGTCTTCGAGTAGATGCAAATTGACAGACTTTTTTTTTAATTGTCTGTTTGGTCATGGGCAGATGCATATCTTGATGTAATTGGACAGACAGAGTGTTAGGTAATACACTACGTGTACCGGGTACACTAAATGGACAATTTCTATACAAATGGACAGAAAATATGAATAAATTATAACACTATCTATGAATGGAGAGACATTTGCATCGCATGTGTCAACCAAAGATTTGACGATATGGACTAAATTTTTAACTAAAGGTCCATGTGCATTCGGGGTGAAAACGGGTGTATCTTGACTTTTGTGCCAAGGTAAGTCTAGTTGACAGTACTTGGGAATTTGACAAACTGCGCTGCATCTCCTTGGGCGTTATGGCAGACTGAGATCGTTTACACACCTCTGGTTCACCTGACGATTTGGTGACAGAAAGTACACTGGGATGGGCAACTGGTGACTCACTGGCTGCATGCAGGCGCCAACCAGTTTTTTTTGTTTGTTTAGGAACTACTTTGAGGGCGGTTTTCATACCCACAACTGCGCAACCTACCCTAATTTAAATAATCGCATCTACAAAATTACTAAGGTCCTGTCTATTAATGAACAGACAACACGTGCAATTTTTTTTTTATGTTAATGGGAAGATTTTTACATTATGGGGTCTATTTTTATGTCCAGAGCAAGTCTGGCATGAGGTGCGGTATATATCTTCACAGGGGTGTGCGAGACTGAGTTCTGGTATTTTCACAAGGCTGTGCAAACCGGTGCTGCATGGTACATTTTCAAAAGGGCGTGAAAACACTTGTTTCGCCGCCAGTTAAACTGCCACCTCTCATTCTCTTTCAAAGCAGCACGTAAAGGGCATGCTGATAGTCCTGGACAAGAAGACACTGATTTGCTCGAGTGCTGCAGCAGGTCTAAGTGCAGACCAGGTTCATAAACATCAGCAAATGTCCTCCAATCAGAATTCAGTGAATTATTTTAGCCAGTACATATGTGTTCTATTGACACGGTCTGAGGTTCTTTTGCAAAATTTCCCTTTTTCTTTCCTATGTGTGATGCCTTAAAAACATACTGACTGTAAACGCATCCCTCACGGGACAAGGGAAAGCATACCACTTAACTCAGAGTGGTTCCATCTGACAGTGCCTGACAGCAGTGGAGGGCCTTTTTGACCATAAATCTGTCACAGAACTTTCATCTGGCCTCGGCCAAAAGGACATTTAATTCGACCACTTTCAGAAAGAACTGACAAGACAATTAACAGTGATGCTTGGTTTCTGTTTTTAGTGGGAATGATTCAATGACGCACAAGCAAAGAGAAAATGTACTACGGTGTGGCGCCAAGTAAGTAGGGCTTGCCTGTTACTATACTAATATAAAGGTCCAACTTGACAAATTCCCTCCTCTGCTCAAATCCCCGACTAATTCCATTAATCTAAAAGCAAGCATGCAGAAAGAGACGTGTGATGTTCATATTGCACGAGCAACTGTTCAGACACCTGCAGGTTTAATTCCCGTTCCCCAGTTGACTCGGTTTTCTTTTTCAGTGGCAAATATATTTTTTAATTAAGACAAACGAAAGCCCTTGTTTGATGTCACTCGTGTCAGTATAATAAGACTGGAAAGTTTAGTGCTCTTGAAAAAAAAAATAGTATATTTTTTTTCGAACTTTACATCTTCCGCAGATTATTTTCCTACCCTTCGCAGGACCTCGGGCAGAAGTCCACTTAAACCGTCAAAACCGGCTTACCACTGAAATCCAAACACTGATCACTCCATTCCACCGCAGTACCGCTGATTAAATGTTAAGTGTGTACAGTGCAATTTGCTAAATGACAAGTATTTTGCACACGTAAATATAGTTTAATTACGGCAATTAAAGAAGATTATGGAAGATTGGCAGATGGGGAATGTAATGTTGTTTTAATTACAGTTTGAATGCGCTGTAACGCAAACAGAATGCTAACCCCTCGGAACAGAATGGGCTGTTAGGCGCTGACAAATTGTATCCTGATGTATCTTTGAAAAAAAAAAAAAGCTCTGAATCACATGCGGCTACAACGCGTGTGACAGAACGAAAGCGAGAGCTGGGGAAAAACAAAGACGAGCAATTGCGCCTGAGAGACGGAAAATTGAGTGGAGGAGCAATGCATGCAGAGACAATGCAAAACAGATGACCTTGCTATTCTTGGAGGAGTTGGCCGAATTAGGATGACAAGTCAAATATTTGGACAAGAGTTAATGCGGCATTAGCGGCAATTAAATCCGATTTAGACCTTGGGATCAATCACAGGAGACCAGAACTCGCTCTTTGGTCTGGATTGGCAAATTAAGGTCTTGACGTACACATCAAAGATTAACAAATGGGGGGTCAACTCAGCTGACATGGAGTTAAATCGGCCACAAATAAAAGGATACATGAATCCAAAGGCTTTTTTGAAATGACCACGGGTTACGGAGGTGGGCCTATTTAAGCAATGGAAATAAGAACCACGTGAGGATGTGGAGAGGAAACACATGTTCCACTAAGTCCTGACACACATCAGATGAACGTGTTTGTAGGAGGGCTTATGGTTCAAGTCCCCCGAGTCAAGACGCATCTTCTCCTCAGCTGTGTCGCAACATTTAATATATTCCAGTCAATAGGCCGTTAGAAATTTTGGTTGCGGGTTCAATGCCCCGAATGTTAGGATCGCAATAAAGTTTGCCTTTGGAAAGATGTTTCAACACTTAATGGCGGCATCGTGAAGTATTTGGGACCCCCGACCGACTTTGCTCTTGTTTGGCAGGTGCATCGATTGCAATCATTTGTTGAATGCTGCAAATGTGTCAGACTTCATTTTTTAATCGGAAGCGAAGAGGCAATCCATAAAAAAATAATTGCCAAAAGGATCTGTGACTTACACATTACAATTACCACATGAGATGTGATATCCTCTGAGCTGGCTCGTTTGACAGTGTCACGTTGCGGTCTGTCACGTTTACAAGGTGGTGGTGGACCCCAAAAAGCAGGCAAGAGGGAGGAGCAGGGTGTACTTGACAACTTGTATTAAAACATAGAGAAAACTAAGTCCTGAAAACAAAATGAATCCAAAGTAGCAATCAAAACCATGACTGAAGCAAAAACTAACAAACAATGACCTGACAGTGAGTAGTCGGGCGGGAGTCCTTTTATTCATCTAATTACATAATGACCAACAGGTGTGCAGCTGCAGGAGGAGCCCTACAGTGCCACCTGTTGATCACAAAGAGAAACATGACAGACAGAAAGGTCAGATTTAAACTCCAGGTCACAGTGTCCCGTCCAGCAAGTAATTTTTCTCTTTCCACATCCATTTCCACCAACGCATATGTGATATCTTTGCATTTAAAGTCGACAGATTTGATTTGAAATCAACAAATATAACGAGTCGACATCACTTAAAACTAACCCCTTATTAGTACAAATTTATTTCGAACGCTTTCCTTACATAATATATCGCACTGTCTGCATTGTTACTGAGGTCCAATAATTGAATAACTGACTGGAAACAACAGCGCTGCAATTATATCGCACTGTGTGTGTACAAAATGGCACATGAAAGAAGCGGAAGAGAATAACAAGAGTTACTTGAAACGGCAGCAAGGCATGACGGGAAAGCCTCCTTCGATTCCGGTTGCCGTCGTATAGTTAGCGTCAGGCTACTATGTAGTGCATCGGAAGTGATGCAAAGAGGTTTCAAAATAAGAGCACTAACAGTATAAAAGGCCTTAATCCTGCTGCTGAGCAGCATTTGTTTGCCTCTTGGTCACATTTTGCCCTTTTGCCCGATTTAACTATTTATTTTCTCAGACTTGTTCAAATAAAAATTGATGGAGATCTTGTAAGAATATTAAATTGTAAATTAGATTTTTCATCAAATTTAATATGAATGTCAGTGAAGCGGGGGGGGGGGATTATTTTTGATTGACGCACTTATAAGGGACAGTCACTATATTATTCAAAGCCAGAGAGAGCAGAGTTGATCCCCATGTCATGTGCGGCGCCATGATACGTCCATGTCAACATATTTTAATATTCTTCAATAAAAAGTACTGACAGCGCGTCATTCCTCGGCTTCAAAAACAAAGTCATTAAATCATTCATTTCACAACATTTCCCGCAAAAGCCATTTGTTTTCATTTTATCGACTGACCCGTCGTGACAAATAAATGTGAAAATCACTCCAATGCGCCCGTGACTGTGATCAAATAAGTTTCTGCATTGATGTTAAATTTACGTTACTCAGCTCACAACGCTGTTAATGTCACTCATGTCTCACATCAACCCACTCACAAACTACACATCTGCGCTGAGGAATGTGTACATTTTGTTGGGGAATGGAAAGGAGAAAAGGGAGATTTCTCACAGTTTCCCATGACTCTTAGTCATACAAGCATCTTCATTGTGCCCTGAATTCTGTGAGGAGATCCCAGCAGGGGTACCCTCTCTGCACCGTCCAACTGCTTTTCTTTGTACACATTGTGTTAAACTGACGGGTGGATCAGAGGGAAGGCCCAAAAAAAAGCCATTCTGCATTGGAGTTGAAGCCACTTCTATAAAGATTTTAAACTGTCACATAAGTCAGTGGCTTTTAGACAAATGGAAGCAAAACGGAGCCTTTCAGGAGGCCAAATGAAGTCGCATTTCAGTTCTAGGTACAAAAGTGCCCCCACCAAGAGCAGAACTTGAATAGCTGCATTATCCTTGGTTGGCTTGTCCAATGGCCCATTTCACACGTAGCGGCACCTGTTATTAACTTTCTTACATTTCTCATTGAATGTTTCTGATGAATTCCCCTACTTCAGCAGGAAGTGACTCACTCCGGATTACTCGACTGCACACGTAAAAAGAGAGCAATTGTTTCTCTTCTCTCTGTTTGTTAGTCAGCAGAAAAAACAAAGAACCATGGTATTTTGTGGAGGTGTGGCCAAAGGGAAACCCATTTCCCATTTGTTGAGGATCTGGATCAAGGCGTGACACAAAAATAAAATTTTGCCAACTGAGGCATGCGGGGGGG